>OX419591.1:8096971-8198477 GCA_948473455.1 Teleiodes luculella | reverse complement strand
CTCTCGTACAGCCAAACGGTGGGGTCTTACGACTTAGTTTATATCCAAAAAAATAGACACGAAATAGTATTCATTGCTCACTAAAGAAAGAAAATTAGACGCGCTGTAATTCCGAAGATATAGCTACTGGTTGGGGAGGATTATGGCTTGAGCATTTCAATTTTGCTCATTTCTGCACTTCGCTTTGTTCTTTCATCCCAAAATTGGTATCAAAAATTGGTATTGAAATAGTATCGTCAAACTACATTCGATTTATTACGAAAAACATCGTAAAAGTACTTTAAAAATGCATGTAAAGTTCTACATACAAATTGGTGTTGAGTCCCTATAATGCACATTACGATAATACACAGCCAGCAAAGCATGGCCGACAATTGAATGCCAAACAATCAAATCCACATTAAATATTATCTATACAATATCAGACCGTGTCTATCAAACCCGTCCAATAATGCACGGCAAGGACTATACGACTCCGTAACCGCAATGCATGTTTGGCATTCGATTGTCGGCCATGCTTTGCTGGCTGTGTATTATCGTACTGTGCATTATAGGGACTCAACACCAATTTGTATGTAGAACTTTACATGCATTTTTAAAGTACTTTTACGATGTTTTTCGTAATAAATCGAATGTAGTGTGACGATACTATTTCAATACCAATTTTTGATACCAATTTTGGGATGAAAGAACAAAGCAAAGTGCAGAAATGAGCAAAATTGAAATGCTCAAGCCATAATCCTCCCCAACCAGTAGCTATATCTTCCGAATTACAGCGCGTCTAATTTTCTTTCTTTAGTGAGCAATGAATACTATTTCGTGTCTATTTTTTTGGATATAAACTAAGTCGAAAGACCCCACCGTTTGGCTGTACGAGAGGGGAGGATTATAGCTTGAACATCCAGCTATAATCCTCCCCAAACTATAACTATATCTTCAGAATCTTAATGATACCAATTTTTCTTACAATGATACTATTTACTAGTATTTCAATACCATTTTTTGGCATAGTCAAAATTGAATTTCATTAAGGTTTCATAGGGGAGGATTATAGCTTGAACCACACCCTTGTGCTGTGCGCAATAAATGGGCGGTTTTCCTTATCTCAGATTCCAGCTAGTTACTCATTCGAAGCTATAAAATCTAAATTTATCAGAATGTTATTTATTACATGACTGCCAGAAAAAGGAGTATAATGTTTTTAAAACATTTTTTAATCAATCCATGTGTGAAAGTTAACTAAAAAATCATCCTCAGTGGAACATGGCGTGCTTTCTCCCTAGCTACGGCATCAGCAGTATTCCAGTGGGCATATTAATATTTATTTACATATGCCTACTTTAGTTACAGAACTTACAGAAGAGTAATAAGTGCATCTCTTCAATTAGTTGCTCAGAGCTGGAACTCCGTGGACCCGTGGAAACTTTCTACAAATATTTTACAACAAATCATATTATTTATAAAAGGAACTAGAACATGGAAATATTCAGGGAATATAGCTCGTCTGGGAAAAGATCCCGAAATTTTAAAAAGTGATCTTTTTTTTCAGTCAACGCCTCTTCCGGTTGAAAATGTGGTGTTTGCCCTATAATCATTACCTTACCTGAATTAAGTAGGTACCTATACATTTTATTTACATGAATTTTACAACAAAGTACCGTTTCTTCACGGGCGTTACATGGCTATTCGAAACCCACTGTTACACCTACACACTTTTATAATTTATGAAGTGAGTAAGCAATCGTCAGGCTACGACGACATTCCTAATAAAGCCAGCTCTGCTGTGTCGTATTCGTATCAGGCCCGAGGTTACGTCACGCACGCGATTGGTTCCTTATTTGCTTGGTCATTCAACCGTCCGATTAAAAAACGTCGGTATCTTTATTTTGTGTCAAGCTCAAACTACGTCTCGGATTTTTTGTTCCGCATTACAAAAAGTAAGTAGGTGTTTCTTATCTGTATTTCATTGTAGAAGAGGTGTCCTGCTTCCCATCGCGGCGGGATGTGAACGACCCCAGACTTATCTGCTTCATTGGCATTTTTATTCCAGGCATAAAATTTAATTGGTTTAAAGCATTTATTGAGATTCAAAACTTTCGTTTACTAAAGAACGTTACATTTTTTTTCTCTCATCCATCAGCGACTTGCGCCGCCTTTCACACAATCTTCTGGCTTCGTAAAAATAATGTGGTAAAGCAGTTCTTTAAGGGACAGAAAGTTTTTCTGGGGCAACCACGCAGTAGTGGAAGCTATTGGCAAATGTAGGCCCGATCAAGATAAATAAATATTAAGTTATAATAGATATCGACGGGGAAGAAATAAATACTCCTATCTTACACAAGCCTAAATGGAAGATAGGAGTATTTTCTTCTTTCCTGTCGATATAGTGATATAGCGTAGATTCAGCACGCACTTTCAATACATACCTACGATAGGTATTTTGAGTGTGTTTTGTGACAGCTAACACCAACAGCCTGCAGTCGAGTGGTAAAACGGTCGCTATATTACGGAGCTTCCTGGTTCGAATCCCAATGATGCAGTCGTCGAACAAATGTCACTTATTGAGACTTTCCCCAGTTTGGTTTGGACGATGCAGGCTGAATCACCTGATTGTCTGAAAAGAAAGATGATTCCGTGCTTCAGAAGGCACGTAAAGCCGTTGGTCCCGGCTACTATCTACGGATGTAATCGTTACATGTGCAATGGTTTTAGGAGGGAAACTGTTGGAATAATCTGATTAGGTAAATAATGCTAACCTTGGGTAGGTACGTTTTATGCATGAAACAAATTTTTTTACAGCAGAATGACTTTTGAAAATTAAATTTCTGGAATAGTGTAATAAAATAAGAAGAGGTAATTAAAAGCGTGACGACGCGACGGGCAGCCTTATTTCTTCTATCCAAGCAACCCAGAATAGCTCGGTTCGACTGCAAGCGAAGTGTCGTTTCGTTAGCCATTTTCGCCTCTACAATGGGAAAATGATGGATGACACATGGCACATCATCACAATGACCATAGGTGGGCCTGTATAGGCTATTACTACGCAATTTACCTATTGACTTTGACTTGTAATACGCAGCAAAGCTGTGGCCAGGCCCTTAGATTTGAACCTATGTTCGGGAAAATTGTTCAGTTTCATGAGTAGGTACTACTAGGGACTACTATTTGGTATTCTGTGGTACTACCACTGTGTTGCGGATAAACAACCAGTGTTTCATGGGTGCCCCTTAAATTGCATAACATAAATAACCCTATTATGAAAATCCATAACAGACTTGCCATACTTTAATTCGTAAGTATAACAATAAGAATGCATAATTCAAAAATACATAAACATTATTTAGCATAATTCGACACTCCCTAGGAATAACATCGTAACTAAATTTTAGCGATTTTTCAGGAGAGCGATTTAAAGTTTAAAAAAATTCTCTCGACTACATTTTTTAATTTATAACAGTGATTTTTTTATACATAGCATACATTTGGCGATCTCTTTCTATTTTTTTATTTGTTTTTATCGTAAAAAGCCGCTTTCATAGAGTTTTATGATTTACAATTAAATCTTTTTATATTTAATACGTATAATAACATTGTAAGTTGAGATACAAATAATACAATGATAGAGAAATGAATGAATTTACGGGGTATATAATTGTATGTCTGAGTTACGATGAAATTATCTTAACAAATTTTGAGCTATGATCTTATGAATACAAGGAATATCATGTTAAGTATGGAGAATAATGAAGATAAATACACAATGATTATGGAAAAGGGTCTGTATAAATCTTCACACCATAATTCGAATGAATAACCGTTATTAATAAAACAAAATCATAATGTATTTCAGCATAGTACAGGTTCTGCCTAGTTTGGGGTCAGATGGCCGTGTGTGAGATGTCCCACATATTTAATATTTTTTTAATATTTCGACATAGATAATAGAAAAACAATGTTTTATAACATTCTTATGTAAGTAAAGCGTTCAATAACGTACTTACTTACATAAGGAATAATATGTTTATTTTTATTTTAAAAAGCAGCACAGAAAAAACTCTTTTCCTCAAACAAAATGCGTGACTGTAATTATAAAAAAGAAATAATACTTAGTTTAGTCTTGATTTTGTGTCATTTTTCCAATCACTATCACTACATAGTATAAAACAAAGTCGCTTTCTCTGTCCCTATGTCCCTATATCCCTATGTATGCTTAAATCTTTAAAACTACGCAACGGATTTTGATACGGTTTTTTTAATAGATAGAGTAATTCAAGAGGAAGGTTTATATGTATAATAACTATAATACATGCATAATATACTTAAAGATAACCCACAATAACCATTTTCCCGTGCGGAGCCGGGGCGGGTCGCTATTAAATTATAAAATAGAACAAATACAATTAAATATATAAAAGTTATGAAGATTTTGCACAGCAGCGCAAAAAAAAATTTTTATGAATTATTTAAAAAAGTGACACAAAATCACAACTTAACTGAATCAAATTGCCTACTTACTTAACATTTTCGAGTAAACTTTAAATTAAGTAAATGTTGATGATAACAGAAATAAAATTATAAAAAGTAAGTACTTATGTACCTATGACAAGTATTGAAATTGTTTTTTTTTTAGTTTTGTTATTTCGTTTAATATTATTAACATTATTTATCATCATCATCATACTAATATTATAAAGAGGAAAGGTTTGATTGTTTCTCTGTTTGCATTGAATAGGCTCCGGAACTACATAACCGATTTCAAAAAATATTTTACTGTTGAGTAGCTACCATGATCCCTGAGTAACATAGACTATATTTATTTATATTTAATTAGGGATCCTTACTAAAACTTCAACAATGTAAAACTTCAATAGGTGTAAAAAAATACCTAAAATATTCCTATATTGTTTGGTGAAACTTGGCACAAAGATAGAATAGACCTTGGCAACAACTTGGAAAATTCCTCATTCCCACAGGAAAAACTATTAAAACGGGTGGAGCCGCGGCGGGAACCCAGTCGTCAATATTATTATACTTATTATAATTTTATTTCTGTTACATAAGTATTTTTTAAGATTAAATTAAATATGTGGAAAGGTTTTATTTTTAATTTGTCTGATGATCTAACAATTATCGTCTTCATCAATATCATTTTGGTCGTCATCAATACCAGATCAACAATCTTCTGTTCCAACAGGATGTTTAAATAAAATGAATGATAAACAACTGGACTACTCTTCGCCGTGCATAAACTCCATAAATCTCTATATTTCGCAGCTGTTATAAAGGCAAAGGATCAGTAGGCTTTCTGTAGACTCTCATCGACAGTTAAGACGTTGATACTATCTTGTTTGTCCTCGTGAGCCACGACCACGACCACGTTTGCCACCACGTTTACATCGACGTCCTTACTAAACCCGTCATGATCAAATCCGGTTTGTCTTTGGTTGACCGAATGCATTAAACGATTGTCAATTGTAAAACGAACATCGTCGTAAAAGTTATATTGGAAATGAATAAGATTGGGCGCAGCACTAGAAAAATAAATGTGCTTTATCTTTGTCCATTGAACTTTTGTGTTAATATTAAATCTTGCGTGACTTCAGTCAGCTGGCACGGTTCACCAGAAGATTTAGCACATTTTATTATAGTTGCCCATTGATCAGGTGTACGTATACATCGTTTGCTTTGCATGCAGTGCGTACTAAAAACTTGCCAATAAAAAATTGTAAATAAATATACATTGTTGTAGTTTTTAAACAGCTAATATTTTGTCCGTGTGATAAGATTGTATATCAATATAGTATGTTATTAATGCTGAAAAATATTTAGTTTTTAAAAGTCGACATGGGTTACGTTGTTGTAACTCTAGCTATCTCCGGATCTACTTAACTTAGAGATACATTTCTAAGACGAAAAAATGGAGAAAAATACGACGAGAAAGGATATGAACTTAACTCGTTTTCATTGTAACTCAAGTTACGATGTTATTCCTAGGGAGTGTCGAATTATTAAAATCCCTCATTATATAATCTATAATTTAAAATATAATATTACTTTATGAATCATACATAAATATATTTAATTTTTACCCTTTAGTGTACTGAAAATGAATGCAATAGATGTGAAGTGAACGAATGGTAATACGTATGTATGATTATTTAGAAAACGGATATCCGTGGGAATAAGATTGCTTGAGTTAGCTATTAATTTAATTTCAGAATCAGAAATCAGAAGTATTAAAGAACATTGTATAATAACATTACATATTTAAAAAATATATAATTCAAAATATGCCACGCTTGTGCTGTTTCTTCGGCGAGCTCTTCTCCACATAAGACCGTACATTTTACTTTACTGAACTTGCCACTACATTTAGCATTTACATTTAAATTTCTTTGAATTAACTAAGTGATGTAGAATGTCTATAAATGATTTGATAAGATCAGTGTTTAATTACAAAACATTAATTAAAAAAGATAAAAATAAATGTCGGCTAAATCAACCATTAATTTAACACATAAATTTATTTATATGTTCGAGTAAGGAAAATAAGCTGGTAGCGCATTTTTCAGGTATTCTTAAGGTAATATAAGTAGGTATAAAAAGTAAAATAAGAATTCGTATTTATAATATTAGTGATGATGAAATTATGTTTGTTAATTTTATATTTTTCTATTGTTATACATACTAACAGTATTTACATTAAAGATAGAACTTTTAAATATAGGCATGTATTTCAAAATTATGGATTTTAATATACACCGTGCTTTTTTAACCGTCTTACAAACGAAGCCCAATGTATATGCCCGTGATATAGAATATCTTGGCAATGTTATTTTTTTTTTTAAGAAAAAAAATCTAGGATTTGTTTAATAAAATAATCGATCGAGAGATCGAAAAATGTGTTTATCTCATATTTTTCTTTTGTTTTCCCATTATTTACGATTCTCACGCATGAGCAAATTGTTACTAAATTGTAAATATGATGTACAGGTTGATTCAAAATTATTTTGCATTATTTTATTTTACTTCACGGTTTTATTATTTTATTGATAAAAAAAAATAACATTGCCAATATATTCTATATCACGGGCATATACATTGGGCTTCGTTTGTAAGACGGTTAAAAAAGCACGGTGTAGACCCGTGTTTCACAGTGTATAAAAGTTTAAAGTAAGTACCATACTTATTTAGCATTAGATAATAGATAATACTAACTAAAGTTGTAAAACAACAACAACGCAAGTACAGCTGGTACGAGTATCAGACAGAATATTGTCGTTTCCTAAAATAGCTGAGTTCATCTGCTACAGTTATTATAGCATTTCCTGTGAGTCGAAGCGCTGCCGACTTCAACAAATGGCGTTACGACGCGTTGTAAAAGCTTTCCGGGGAAAGACTATCCACTGTTTACATTATTGAGCACTTAGGGCGGCAGCGAACACGTGTGACTGATACTTTAATGTATTGCTGATGGAACTGCACATTTAGCTTTTCAGTACACTTACTATGCGTGATTTTGTAAGGGAATTAATCATAAGATAAATGGGCATGATGCGTTGAGCTACGAAGATACTTTTCGTAGATTTTGTCCACATAGTCGTAGGCATCATGAAGTGTTTTTAAAATTTAGGTACATAACTCATACGTCTGTGAGTCATACTTTTTTATTTGGCTTTACAGTTGTAATAATTCAAAATTACAAACTCATAGAGCAAGTGGATATTTTCACAAGATTAAGTTGTTTCCAATAAGATTAAATACCTTTTATAAACTATTTTTCTCTTTCACAACTTCATGCAATAATCTATTTCCGATTTGTACTACTATTAAGTCGTTATGTGTATTATTATGAGAAATTAAGAATAATTCTTATTTTAAACAGTTTGTTGAATAAATTTTAATGCAACTTAACGTATATAAAATGGAAAAGTATCACAATGTGAGCGAGTAAGCATCCATGACAACGAGTGCTAAATGCTTAGGTAAGATCTATTGTTTTTATGCATACTGAAGACATGAGTCACTTTGTTCTTCAAGGTTTTCTTAGCAGAGTAGAGTTGATTAAACAACAAGACTCAAAATGAAGGCAAAATATAAAAAAATATATTTTTTGGTACGTTAGTCACTCAAACTATAAAGATGTTCAGGTCCAAAGATGGTATGTTTGAAGATGTAGCAAGGATAAAATCTGACACGTCACATATCTCACTGTGAAGTTAAGTGACGAGAGCAAACAAGAACCTACGTAAATTTTACGTCATACTGTGGTCATACGGTTAAAGTTACCTTCGTTACCCCAGCTTGTCTGAAGGGCTTAGAACCCAGTATTAAGTAGTATCTATTTCCAACAACTTTTTTATGTACCTACCTATATGTTTAAATTTCTATAATACAGAAATATAGATTCTAAGCCCTTTAGACGGAGTGTCCTGCGGGGGTAACGAACTTAAGTTACCTGGCTGACTTAAGGTAGGTAGATAGGTACCCACACTTTTATGAGGAAAACCTTTTAATCAAAGAAATGGAGATTAGTCACCATTGTATAAATACATTGTGATGAATAGGTTTGTTTGGAGCTTTATTGTTGATTGCCTTAACAAGAATACTGATCTAGTTGAGATGAGTCATCAATTCAATTACGCGAAGTGTAGGGTGAGTCCGCGATGTTTCAGCGTCTGCATTTCTGAGCAAGCAAAGTTCTTGCGGAGGAGGCGAAGCGGCCGCCATGGCTCACTTCACCATACAGTCATGGCTTGGAATGAGCGAGAAACAAAGTGTGGGCCGAGTGACGCCGTGAGTGAGTCTGCGGCGCGGCGGCGCTCGAACGTGAGGCTATTTAAAACTGTGCGCAGGCCCCCTGGCGCCGAGTCGACGACTAATGATCAGTGCTGCCTTGTCTACCGTCGAGTGCGTAGCGACCTAGCGACTACCGACACCGCGAACCGTGTTTATACAAGAACATAACCCAACAGTGTTTGTTTAGTTTCGACAGTTTCAACACTTCCAACACTATTCTCACGTGAAAATGGCTGACAGTGGTCTCAAGAGAAATATCCCCATCAAACTCGGTGACTTTTCTGTCATCGACACTGAATTCTCAAGCATAAGGGAACGATTTGATGCTGAAATGAGGAAAATGGAAGAGGAAATGAGCAAATTCAGATCGGAACTCATGAACAGAGAAAGCAATAACTTCTTCAAGAGCACGACAAGGTATCTATTAAATTTTTTTAAAAGTTAAAATTTTAATTTTTAAAAATTTACAATAACAAAATGTTTGTAAATATACGTAGAGCTAACACGTAACAGATTCTTATTGGAGTAGGTATTAAGATGATAATAGGTAGTAAGGGAACATTAAATCGTTAAAGCATGTTGTAATGAAAAGAACCAACTGCGATCTCAGTGAGAGGGGCAATCCGACACGTCTATAGACATTATTATTCCGATCGCAACAGTATGCCGCCGGCCCTGTTGTCCAAAAAGGGAATCTTGAATTAATGAGTTTTGGGGTTTCGCAAGAGGGTCGCCCACCTTGAGCGGCCTCGACGGCGACGAAGGTTTACGAAAACATGTTCACAAGGTATTATTCGGGATCATTCCGCGGAACGGCATCAACTGCAGACATCTCAGCCGCCTCCATTTAAAGCGTGCAGCGATACGTAAGCCCGACGCGGGATGATGTCATAAATAGAAATAGCCGGCTGTTGGGTTTGAACGAGAACATTTTGTTGCTAAAACACAGAAACGCGTGAAATTGTAAACACAATGGTAACGCGGTTTTTACAGTGAAATTACGCAACGCCAATACTGATTTGTTGGCAGGCGAATACACTGTATATAAAACAGTATTCCTACCTAGATGTGTATAGCGCAATATAAATAATACTAAAATTAATTAATAAAAACGAGGATAACCTAGACTTTATATCAATAATGGTATAATTTGCATTTAGCCCAACCAAACCGGTTATGAATGAACGTTTTATCAGCGGCCATAAGTGCGCTGGTAATAAGCAGTTTGCTTGCCGGCGCGCTGAAGTTATGTTTACGGCATGAATACATGGCCTAGTTGGACGTAGCAATGTTTCAGACGCTAACACCCTGATGACGTAACTTCATCGACTCTTAGTACCAGCACATGACCTACTTGTTTTCCTACTTCAAATTACTGCGTAGGAGGCGTCCGTCCATCTGCATTTCAAAGATTTGAGCAGCACATGAGCATACTAAGTAAATCGAATAATGAAGGTCGCAGATAAACAAATATCAAGAGTATTTTGCTTACGATTTAATGAGTGCCGTCATAATTATTTTTAGGCTGTTGCTCAATTGAAGTGTGGGCAGTTGGACACTAGCTGGTAAACTAGTCCGCCCATGCTGTTTTATCAGTGGTATATAGTGTGTGGGTTTGGTATGTTTAACAAGCGGTTCACCTAGCGTATTTGGTAAGAGGTGTTGACAAATCGTTTTAAATTATAACAATGATGAAATCTGGTGTTTCACCTCCGACTATAATGTAGGTAGATAACGAGTTCGCTCGTTCGCGGGATCGCTGAAAGACATTGACGTCATCGCACTGTGCTACCAACCAGCTGCTTTGTATTTGAATCTTTAGCAAATTTACAGTGCATAATACCTACAAATCGCTTTTATATAGTTACACTTGATTACACGCAATATGTCCTTTTTAGAGTCCCGTACTCAAAAAGTAAAAAAAAACCCTTATAGGATCACAAGTGTCTTTATCCGTTTCGGTTCGTCGGTTCGTCAATCCGTCAGCGTAAAAAATCAAGAATTTTGTCATTAACAATCTCAGCTCTTACGGCATCAATATACATTTAATTTATAGTAGGTACTGAATAATTAATGATTATAAATGTATCTACTGCGTTCAATATCAACTACTTACTAAGTATAAAGCTAGGTGTCAAGGACTCGGAAAGCTGGCGGTCATGGTTAGATAGAGTTGATAAAACTTCAAGTTACCTTCTAACAATGTAAATGCTGATAGAACAAAGTTATCTCAAAGATAATGAAAATGTCTTCCCGAGTGTAAATATTTTCAACATCTGAAATGTAAATAATTTAATGCCGAGTGAATCGTACTTAACTGTATTCCTTGCGTGAGAAGGCTACCCTTAATGCTTAAATTAAAATAGGTACTTATTATAAAACTAACAATATATATTGCTTTTTGCATGTCTTACAATTTCGAATCTGTTTCCTCCGGAGGAGTGACCAAATCTTCAGAGAGGTAAAGTTCATAAGGGTGTAACCAAATTCGTATGTCATTTTATTTGTTGTAAATATACGTGTAGCGTATTTAGTAAACGCATGTTGCATGTTTTTATTAACACATAATATACTTTGTAAATTTCGTTTGTACCAGTGCGCAACTACATATCGTTTGTGTGTTCATTCATGTCGGGTTTAACATTCTGCATGTGTTCTGCGGCGGGACCTTTAATGCCAATTTGCATCTCATTATCCTTTAACAATCGATGTCGAATAAGCTCAATACAAACAATGGATACGGTAAATTAATGCTCAATGGAATTAATAAATAAAGCATGTAGTTTAATCATCATTCACATTCACATAGTGCTTTTGCTAACAATCTTCTATTTAGTTTTATTTTTCTAAATACCCTGCGTTTTTCCAAACCTACCTACTTATTAGTATTAAATCCAGTCTCTACATTTTTCTGCGCTATAAAATAGACTATGAAATGTACAAAAATTTGACTATGAAACGTAACTTGCAATTGTGCTCGCAATAACATGTAAAGATTCATAGGCCTTATTTTCTACTCGGTTTTACAAATGCCAATAATGCAAACACTTTTCTAGATACTAAGATAAAAGTGATGTCTCTTATAACAAATCTTATTATTGCTAGTAAATAAAAGAGCACTAAAGTACTATTATAAATTTGGTTTTTATTTTTATTAAACTCACCAATAACGTTTTTATCTGGAAATCGAACTCCAATAAGATTCTCGGAAAGACGTTGGCTAAACCACTGCCCCAAGCATTGATATGTTTGGTAACATGTATAGAAACTTCTCACTAGCTCGTAACATTAAAATATTGATTAATTAATTATCACGTGTATATTAATGTTCTAGAACTTTCTGAAAATAAATCCTAAATATAAAGTATATTTATGTATGACAGAACAGACGTCGTTTGGTTACTTTTTTCTTGCTGTAAATCCCCATTCCCGCGGAAAAGGACATACAGCTGGTATTTTATATTGTTTAAATGTGCACTTAAAAAAATCGTTTTTTATGAAGCGAATGTGGATGTTTTATACAAAAACGGTTCGTCCTTGTGTACAAACGCCTAGCTAAACGTTCATAGCAAAGTGTTTAAGTTGTCGTTTGTATTATTCATGTAGGAGTTTTATAATTTTATTTTCAGGATTGTAAAGATATTAAAAGTTCCAGAAAGATTTTACTTGCGAACTACTAATACTCAGGTATTCAGCATTACATGTAACTAGGTACTGTATCTATACATGCTGGTTTAAGGGTGGGGCAGTCGACCATACTTCAATTTAGCCATGCCCTTTGGTATAGTAAACTAAACATCTTATGCGCAATACAGTGCTTATTCGTTTAACTCAGCTCCATTGAATCGAATTAAAAATCGTTTACAATCAACTCAATAGAAAAATCTAATCGCATTTAAAATGACAGATGATGGGATGAGATTCACGATTGATTATAAAACGATAATACTGGCTATAAATGCTATAATACAGCTTCAGTATCGGTGAGCTCATCTGTTGACAATGACCTTGCCTGCACAAAGTGTGACATCAGTCGTGTGATGATAATCAGTCGCCCACGCGGCAACTTAGGTATAACTTAAAGACGTTGCTGGTACATTCTAGATACCTAGATAATATGGTTTTAAGATAAGACTACTGTTTTGTCTCTACAAGTCAGAGTCAGTAAAAATAAAATTTAACGATTCTAAAGTTTAAATCGAAGTACCAAGAACAACCGTCAATATAAGTCTGTAAAATAGATTGTATTTTCTCATTAAGTTCTAAAATGCTGTATCAAGATAAAAATAAGTATAACAAACGTCAAATCAAAACGAATATACAAACGATACCAGATTCTAATTTCGTTATGCAAAGCTGAAAACTAAAAGCCTTTGTACGGCAACCTAGTTAGAATTTGAATTATTGTTTTTCTAGTGTAAAGATTTGTTTCTATATCTAACTTGTATACTTTGCTAGATGCACAGGTTAGATCAATGGTAAATAATATTTGAGGCTTATACTTATTTATCTACTCCTTTTGTTACTACATTTTCTTATTATAAAACATCCATATCTAACAATTGACACAAAGTGATAATTCTTTTCAAGTTTATCGGGGTCATTCTTTATGTAGTCAACTTTATAAACTTTATAAACTTATACATTAATTCATTCATACATTTTAAATTTATAGTCCTATATAGTTATCTCAATGATCATTCATTATACAAATAAAGGTATGAGGAAGAAGCTTATACAGTGTGTTGAGTAGGTATGTCTGGAATTGCATTAATTTATCTACCATAAGTAAATGTGCAGTGCATGTTAATTTAGTTCTTTTAACATTACTTATTCGTCACATGTACAGTTCATCATCAATTTATCACATTGACTGCCACTTCATACAAGAATGCAATGGAATGCGTATTCTCTAAAAATTAACTGGATAGGTTGCATTTATCATTTAAATAGATTTCTTTAGAGAAATACCTAATAGATATGGCGATTAGAAGTACCTAATAGATTGTCTATTTTGATATCTTCAGCTCGACAACATCATCACAGCACAGCGACAGCAGACAGTTGGCTGAGCCGAGCCACTGGGACAGTCTCAACTCTCCGCTGATCCAAGATGAGGGCGACGGCAAATCCCTCAAACTGCGATTCGACGTCAGCCAGTACACTCCCGAGGAAATCGTTGTCAAGACAGTGGACAACAAGTTATTGGTAAGACAAACACTGTTCTTCAAATTAAATTAAGTCAACATCGAGGCGAAGGCGAAATTTTTCCTTTTTATAAGATATCAAAGAGATAACGCCTGTGTATGAAATGAAAATAATTTCAACGCATATTTATATTTTGAGCGAACAATTGTTTGTTCAATGAGAAATATGTAAACTGAGGAATTTCAGTAATAGATGAAAGAAAAGAAACATGACGTACATCATACATCAGCTCTATTGTTAAACAAACAGGTTTTAAAGATCAATATAGAGATTGATAGCTATAACACGGAATTTATGCATGACGGCCACTAGAGCATACTAGAATGTGTGCGAAACTTCTAGAGCTTTAGTGTCACCGTCTAATGAAGATAAATTGACCGTGAGAATGAAGTGCCTTTATTTACGTACATAAAATAAAAAACTGGCTCAAATTCGCGGGCGGCTTGCCAACGACGTTCGCTATCAGTACATTGCATATCTCCGATAGGGGTTGACTAACGGGCTACAAGCTCGTACTTTAGCCTGTCATTGACGGCGCTTTATTGTGTTGCAGGTCCACGCCAAACACGAGGAGAAGTCAGACACAAAGTCGGTGTACAGAGAGTACAACAGAGAATTCCTGCTGCCAAAGGGCACGAACCCTGAGGCCATCAAGTCGTCGTTGTCGCGGGACGGAGTGCTGACGGTGGAGGCGCCGCTGCCCCAGCTCGCCATCACCGACAGGAACATCCCCGTCCAAAAGCACTGAGCGCCGCGCGCCGGCTCTGGCTCGAGGCAGCTATTCCATATTGTTAATTTATTTATTTTTAATTTACGTTTTATAAAGTACTGTAAGGAGTATTGGCGGTAATCCGAGATATTTATTTTGAATCTTATTAGAGAATCTCAGAGTCGACACGTAGTATTTGTTTGTGCTATCGTGCTGAATGTATTTTAGTGCGCACACGCACCGCCGTGGCCTGCACCGTTCACACTGAATGTTGCTTTCACTGTGATTAGAGCAGCTCATGCATTCGATATGCATTTCCCGTTATCGACGGTATTCCAGTGATATAAAACTAAATGTTAAAATAAAGCACTAAATGTTAACTTTAGTCACGTGATATTGAATTTTATAACTTACCGAGAGATATTATTGCAGATCTGTTAATTTAACTGTCAATTTTAACGGCCTAAAATCGGGTACGGAGCTTAAAAACGTGTTCATTTATTTAAAATAATGTACCAATTCAACTAACGGTTTGAACGAGGTACGAAAAAATAATAATAACCTCTGCGAAGTGTCTTATTTATACATTGTAATTTAATAGTCCATTTCGCTTAACAATATAAGCAGCGTAACAACATATTTCAATAGGTACAAAAATAATAACAGCTTTTAACTCTTGAACACATTTATATTTTAGTACAAACCGTTGTTAAAAAGTTTTAGATGTCAATAAAAAATAAGTCGTGCAGTTGTTGTTTTTATTTCATTACATTACTATTACTAAGAAGAAGAAGGAAGATAGGAAGGAAGATAACCTTTATATAGGAAAATAACCTTAATCTCATCCAATGTAGTGCCATAAGTAAATAAATAAAACACCGTCATACGAATTAATTTTAACCTACGTCTAAAATCTGTGAGGAATGGTTTATATTACTATTGTTTAGTGTAGTTTCACCAATTTTGCAAGAAAAGAAAAATAATGTAATAATGAATTACTTAGGAAAATTTAAAAGTGCACCTTTTCATAAGACAATATGTGCCCAGTTAGTCTGATCTGAACCATATAAGTTAAAATGCTGATTGATGGTAGGTATAGATTTTGAGAATGTTCGTAATAGTCCTGAGAACATATTATTATTTCAATTTAGAAAGCTATCTACCAACCGATAAAATACGGTAGGTAAATAATAATTTCTGGAATTAAAAAATCATAAGTAGCAAAGTACGTACGTACTACGTTCACATTAACTGGGTTAAATGCTCCTTTATAAACGGTTCAGTTGTTTCGAAATGCAGCGAAATGTAAAACAAAGGAAACGGATGTGGCTTAGCTGGAACAATACACCAGTATTACAAGTTACAAGTCACGTTATATCAGGGTTTCCTCAATGAATGAATAGCGATGCAATTGCTAATTTGGGCCACTACGCTAGGAAATTGTTCCTCCAAGTTGTTACAAAATGTTACGTTTTATGTAATACATAGATCCTTTATTTTCAGATTAAAAATAAATATTAAAATTATGACACACAGTAACTATTATATGAATAAATACAGATGAAAATTTTGAGGAAGGAGAAAATTTTGGGATTAATAGTTCTCGTGGTAAGTTGCTAACACGGGGTTTACAATAGTTTACATGGGTGAAAATTAAAAAAAGAGTAGTTTGCATGGGTGGGTGGAGTAGGCGGTCGAGTTGAGTTAGCACTTAGCCAGTAGAGTACAGTTAACTGCAAATAATAACTTACGACCTGACACTAAGAAAAGGATTTAAGGTATCTCTGCAGCTGACCGTATTTTACTAATCGACCGTATGTTCGTGTAAACCCGGCTTATAAGTGTTTACCCGATGTTTGACGTCTCTAAACTTAGTTGACAGACACCTGTATGGTCTTTAAATTTAAGTTAAAGCGTAAGGGCGCGTTTAGACGACGCGCGCGGCCGCCGCGCGTCCGCCGCGCGTTTAGTTACTCTCATAGAATTTCAACTTTATGCCCCAGTTAATAAAACATAAACTTGCTATGAGTGAACAGTTAGAACGCGGTAGCCGCGCGGCGGACGCGCGTCGGACGCGCGTCGGCCTCGCGCGTCGTCTAAACGCGCCCTAACATTATTATGTAGAATCAGGCCCAATGATTTCGTATTTTCTTATATTATGTATGTATTACTTGTCGACTACTTGAAATAGGGACTTTTTTCCATCTAACAAAAAGCGTACTTTAGTTAAATGCTAACCCAGCACCAATTTTTTTTATATAATTAATGCTCGACCAGAAGGAAACTGCTTAGCCTCCCTAGCATAATCTTTCACGAGTGACAGATATAGTTTTGTCGAGCATATACCTACTATAATCTAATCCTATTGGAGGATATTTGAAAATGGCGGGTTTCTTCGACTGTTAAATACGAGTTTATTTGTCATAACTTTTTTTTTGGTCAGGCTTATCACTTTGATAGAAATGTCTTAAATAATGAGAAGCACGTGATTCGCGTATAGTCATAGATAAACAGCCGTGTACTCGTAGTATGGCATGGAAATCGAGTGAAGTCGACGTCTACGATATAACTAACCTATACGCACTAGTTAGGCTTGTAGCTGTCGTGGTAGCCAGTATTTAAATTAAGATAATTTTCAGATTTTTATGAGTAATGTAATGGCTAACAAATAATTCGTACCTACTCGACGACACGGAGGCGATTAAGGCGGCACCTGGAAAATTTTAGTGTTCTTTGACTCGTCAGTACTCGTAATCTATAAGAGTAAGTTAGTTAATTTTTAGATATACATTATTTGATCATATTATCTCAAGACTCTATTCACTGAAAACACGTTTGCTGAAAATTTTATCGATAGAACATTAAGCCAAAGTTGCACCTTCTATTATCTTTTTTCGCTTTGTATAGGTAAACGGCAATGAATTGGATGCTGAAACGTGGTCATAAGTATGGGTTTCAACTTTATTAATGTCTCATATCGAAACATTTTTATTATGTGCATTACTTTTTGTATAAATGGACACCAAAGAATTTGGCACTTACGCTGTTTAGTTCTAGCGCGCAACAGCATACCTTTCTCTGTTATACACGTACGGCACTGCTTAGCGTCATCACTTTCCCGCACTGATCAGTCGTCCGCTTACCTTTGCCGACGACGGACCTGCGCTAGGCGATCGCAAATTGCACCGGCGAAATCGAAAATAATTTATTACTAAGATGGGAAACAAACGCCGTCCAAAAAATAAAAAAAAGGCAGATTTGGCAAGAAAACGGAGACTTATGCTTGAAATAAGAAAAAAAACTAAGTACATGCTTTTTTTAAATTAACATGGTCATCTGCATAATATTGCACCACTGAAGGGTTAACTTTCTCTATATAGACCTTGAACTTTCCTGAGACATGCGCAAAACAGTACGTTATAATGCCATATCACATTACTCATTACTTTCGAAAAGGTGATATCACCCCGTACCATTACACATCACCCAAAACATTACCCGAAATGTTCTATGAAAATCACTTTGTTTATAAGGCAGAGTATTACGATGTGCGTGTTCAGTTTCAATGGCTAGACGGCTCTTGACTGTAGGTAATGAGTCTCGAACCCGCACTTACCTACGAACCACTATGCCACTGACGACGCTCCATCTAATCGATACGTTTGAATATTGTAATTGCGTGAAATAAAATAAACTACGACGAAATAATATACAATACAATACAATACGTAAAGACACGCTCTTTTCCCTAACGGGGTGAGCAGAGTTTTAGTAATCATAGGGAGCCCTAACTAATATAAAATTCTCGTGTCACAGTGTTCGATTCCATACTCCTCCGAAACGGCTGGACCGATTCTCATGAAATTTTGTGAGCGTATTCAGTAGGTCTGAGAATCGGAAAACATCTATTTCTCATACAAGTCAAAGTCAAAGTCGAAGTCAAGAGCGTATTCAGTAGGTCTGAGAATCGGCCAACATCTACTTTTCATACAAGTCGAAGTCAAAGTCAAAGTCGAAGTCGAAGTCGAAGTCGAAGTCGAAGTCGAAGTCGAAGTCGAAGTCGAAGTCGAAGTCGAAGTCGAAGTCGAAGTCGAAGTCGAAGTCGAAGTCGAAGTCGAAGTCGAAGTCGAAGTCGAAGTCGAAGTCGAAGTCGAAGTCGAAGTCCGAAGTCCGAAGTCCGAAGTCCGAAGTCCGAAGTCCGAAGTCCGAAGTCCGAAGTCCGAAGTCCGAAGTCCAAAGTCCAAAGTCCAAAGTCCAAAGTCCAAAGTCCAAAGTCCAAAGTCCAAAGTCCAAAGTCCAAAGTCCAAAGTCCAAAGTCCAAAGTCCAAAGTCCAAAGTCCAAAGTCAAAGTCAAAGTCAAAGTCAAAGTCAAAGTCAAAGTCAAAGTCAAAGTCAAAGTCAAAGTCAAAGTCAAAGTCAAAGTCAGTGTCAGTGTCAGTGTCAGTGTCAGTGTCAGTGTCAGTGTCAGTGTCAGTGTCAGTGTCAGTGTCAGTGTCAGTGTCAGTGTCAGTGTCAGTGTCAGTGTCAGTGTCAGTGTCAGTGTCAGTGTCAGTGTCAGTGTCAGTGTCAGTGTCAGTGTCAGTGTCAGTGTCAGTGTCAGTGTCAATGTCAATGTCAATGTCAATGTCAATGTCAATGTCAATGTCAATGTCAATGTCAATGTCAATGTCAATGTCAATGTCAATGTCAATGTCAAAGTCAATGTCAAAGTCAAAGTAAAAGTCAATGTCGAAAGTCGAAAGTCGAAAGTCAAAGTCAAAGTCACAACAACAACAACAAAAATAAACTCAATAGAAATAAACTCAAAATAAAAAGATATACAATCAAATAAAATCTATATTATAATAAAACTGTAGAGGTCAAATGTTTGTACATAGAAAAAATAATTTTGATTCGTATAAGGGTAAATGGAAAGGAATAAACAAATATAGCAGTTTATCGTACTATCTCTTTATTAGGATACACAGTATACAGTATTTACTAAGACAAATACTACAATTATAGTATAAATTCTAGCTCTGCTCTGTTCCAACAAAGCGTGGCTAAGTTAAGCGCGCGGTATTTTAAACTGACGGACTCGGCGGCTCCCCGAGCCCCGCGGGGGGTGCGCCCCGCGTCGCACGTCTAGACCACGCCTCCAATGCGCTTTTATTTTTTCGAGGTGCGGCCTTAATTATGGGCTGGCGTAATTAAATCTGAACGGTGTTCAGTAATTTCAGTGCCAAATGACCCTAAAGTGACAAGGACGTCCCAGATCCAGTAGGGTTGCCACTCTGGCGATATTGATTTAAGAATACTAATGTTATATTGAACTGACTCCCTGTCGTGACAGTATTGGTGTTTAAAGCTAGATGTCGTCAGTAGGTATGTTTCAAAAAACGTATTACATGTCGTAAACCAATAAGTAATTTGCCACAGTAAGATAATTTAATTTCATCAAAAGCATTTTATAAATAACCGTAACCTATGTAAATTTATTTGATGTTGTAAATAAAATAATTATACGAAAATTGCTCGTTACCGATAGTTGAACAAAATCAAGATAAATCGAGTAGCATCGACGAACTGATTAAATAGAGATGTAAATTCTAAAAATGGGTTTCGCATAGTAATAAATAAATATAAGAAGCAAGTATGCATGCGAAATTGCAAACCTAAAATTAAATTATAGAGTAACGAGTGTGTCTAATAACTCGCTCACTGGGATGCAGCTGCGTTACATCACTCTATGATGCATTTTCGTTTTGTAAGGACATATTGTGTGAATAATTGCGCTAAATGGGAAGATGAATAACTCCTTGACACTGATGGATTACGACGAACTGTTCTAAAAACAACGTTCGCTCAGAATGACACGACGCTATTTTAGAACCAGATTACAACTGTAAAGAATCAATGTTATTTTTGTTTGATATTTGTTGTTTATTACCTATAGAATCTAGGTTTAGGACATATATTGCCATCGAACAAACAATAAAAAAGAAAAATAAACTATGTATAACATGAACATATTTGACCTAGTAATCATCATTTTACTACAAATCCTGTACCTACTTGAAAAACGAAGGTACCTAACGAAAAATAATGTAAAAGACTTTTTGAAAAAAAAAAAAACAGCGATATTTTACACAGAGATTACAGTTATTACTTATTTATTGTCGTTGATAATACACAACATCGTGAGGAAACTTGCACATACCTGTGAATAAATTAAAAGTTATTGTGAAGACGACCAATTAGCACTGAACTGGCGGCCTAACGCCTGTTTATGTTTACCCTTATAAGGGTCAATAACGAATGTATAAATGGATCTATCTATGTATAAGTGGATATAAATAAATTCGACTGATTGTTTTACGATTGATTTACATAAATCCCCCTTAAAAGATATTAAAGGCTTTGCATCATATCACAAGACAGATTTACAAGTAAAAATAATCTGATTTAGCAAGCATAAACCAAATAAATACCAGATTCGCTTAGAAATATAGTTTCCCGCTCGTGGCTTCGTTTGTTTTAATTTTTTTCTACCGTGACAAATAGGTATTTCCCGCGGTCAATAGTAAGCCTGAACGTATATCTCCATTCCAAATGTCACCCAAATCTGTTCAGTAGTTTCAGCATGAAAGTGGAACAAACAAATACCCAACCAAACTTATGAAATACTTCCACATTATCATGGAAAACGAAGTATTACAATTAATACAAAAATATACCAACAGTAACTCATTAATTCGACTGATAGTATATTTTCACATACCTATACTTTCTCTCTCTATGCAATGCAAAAGCGTTGCTCTACATGCATATGTCGTGGCCAAATCGCTGAATTGATCATTTCATGAAATGGTTGACCATTTCGTGAAGTGTTCACGTTTCATGAAGTGGCCAACTAATGGTAACCAAATCATTAAACGACAAACGTTTAGCGATTTGGTCACCCACGTTTGACCATATCGTGAAAATAGGGTAACCATAAAATATTTAATGAAAACTCAGAACAATTTTGTTACGTATACTTGTTTATTTTTAGTTGTTTAAATTTACTATGGAATATTAAAATAATTTTAAAATAAGTATAACAAACTTACTTAATCTAAAAAGGCACATGGACGGACGCGCTCACACGCACTGAACCACACGTGACATCTTTGGCGCGCACTAGAGTTTTATAGGTATCTCAAGTTTTTGGTAGGAATGTTTCTTTACCTGAGTCTTAATCGCATACTTACTAATTAGGTAACTCTTATATTATTTATAAAAAATATAGGTAACTTCGCTTACAAGGGCCGCCATCTTGACACAAACAAAGCGCTTAGGCGCTTACAGCGCCTCTACCGGTAGTCAATGAAACAATTCCACGATATGATCGATTAAGATTGATTATTTCATGAAATAGCAGTGCGTCCAGCTGGCCCTATCGTCAAACGATTTCTTATCATTGATCTGGTCTGGGCACATCATGATATGGCCAATGGACAGTGAAATATTTCATGAAATGCAACCATTTCATTAAATGGCCGATCATTTCATGAAATGGGCAATTCTACGATGCGGCCACGACACATACATTGTAAATTAATTTGGCACTCGTTCAGAATTACCATGTCGACGCATTCTTGCACCGGCAGTGAAGCTGAATTCCACGTTGAAAACAGAACGCTAATATTTTTTAAATTCACGAGTGCAGTCATTAAATACAAATTATGCAAAAATTCGAGCCAAAAGCGTGGAGAAAGGATAATTCTATTTTTAAAACCTGTTTAACTGTATATTCAGACACTCAAACGCAACGCAACTCCATAAAAAGCAAACACGATTAAAATCGCGTACAAAAAGGGCGGCAGTAATTTGATATAATTCGCACTTTAAAAAAATATGAGAATATGCAAAGCCAAGATAATTAGCATCAAGCCAAAATTTAATTGAGCACTTACCACATTCCACTTCGGACACGATTTCTTCAATAACAAGCCAGTGTTATAAAGAGTAACAAACATTTATTTTTTACCAAAGCTATGGAAGTATTGCTTAGCGCTGTAGACTAGACACCCGATGGAGCACACCACCAGCATTTCACTAATGTATCCTAATGCTATTTCCCGGACGGACTTCTCTTTGATGTAGTCGGCGGGCTCTGGATTGTTCTTATTGATCTGTAACAAAGCAACATCTATAGATATTTATTGACTTTTTGTGCATCTCGGTATAAATTTAGAAGAAACTACATACACAAATAATAAGCAGATAAAATAAGTAGTACGGTCACGTTCATAGGTCCATTCATATCAAGTGTACCAGTGTATCAATACTTTAAATTAACTTTTTTTCAAAAAGCCTTCAGAACATATAATTTAAGTAGAATATTGAGTCCCGTACACTGTATTCGTAACACACAAAAATACCAAGCCTTTAGGAAAAAAGTTCTGAAAGTATAAAAACACGTGATATTACTGCTCTTATGAACTTGTACTGTACATAGTAATAATAATAAATTTAGAATAGAATACAATTCAATGCACACCAGGAATGCCAAGAAATAAAGCCCGACCAGAGAAATAGAAACCTCGCCATATTTACACAAATATTATCTAGTTAGGTTATGCCACGCCTAGGAACCTTCGACCAGCTTATAAAAGGGTTATAATAGGATATGTGACTGCTGAGTAGTCACATATCCTGAGTAGTCTAAAAAAAATGCGAGTCTTTCCCGCCCGAGCGAGCGCGAGCCCGTGGATTCTCTCTCGAATACACCACAGAAGACCGCTTAAAAAGGCGGCGGCCTTTGTTTTGAGAAATAAGAAGAAGAGAGAAGTTTGTGAAATATAATCCGGGGTTTTTGGTTTTCTATAGTATGTTGAAAACTATCTAGAAGCCATCCAGCCTGCGGCTATCCTACTGAAACCCAAACCCCGACCTTCCGGAGCCGTTTTCCTTGACGTAGCGAAAGCGTTTGACAAAGTCTGGCACGAGGAGGGCTTGATTTACAAGCTCTATAGTCTTGAAGTTCCAGATCGCCTCGTACACATCTTACGAGACTTTTTGTCGAATCGCTCATTTCGCTACAGATACGAAGGCGTCCTCTCGACTCCACGACCTATCCGGGCCAAAGTCCCTCAAGGCTCCGTCCTCTCTCCGACATTGATGACACTGCGTTATACACATCCCAATCCCAAAGACATCGCTAAGAGACTTCAAAAAGCGGCCGACGCCCGCGGGCAGTGGTTCCGCAAATGGAGAATCGAGGTGAATCCCGGCAAAAGTTCCGCGATTATTTTCACTCGCGGACCTTATCCTACGCTCCCCCGGTTACTCTCCTCGATCAACCAGTTCCCTGGGAGAGACAGATGAAGTACTTGTGAGTCATCCTTGACTCTGCCCTTCGCTTTGGCCCTCACACATCCAGTCTGTTTGCAATCGTGCCGCCTCTGCTCTCGGCCTCTTGCACCCCATGATTGGGCAACGCAGTAAAATGTCGCTTAGAAATAAGCTTAGGCTTTACTTAGCGTGCATCCGTCTTATCATGACTTACGCCAGCGTAGTCTTTGCGCACTCTGCGCCCACGCATCTCAATAAGCTTCAAGTTATCCAAAACCGGTTCCTCCGCCGGGCCACTGGGTGTCCTTGGTTCGTTCGTATCATCAGCCTTCATGTCGATTCCGAAATCCCTACCGTTAGAGGCTTCATGAAATAAGCATCCAAACGCTACTTTGATGAAGGCTCTTCCCATCTCAATCCCTATGTTGTAAAGTGTACGGGCTATTTCCCACACCCCACTACGCGGTTTTGCCGCCGTCACAAAAATATCCTTTCCAAACATGACGACGAAAGCAGCCAAAGAATTTAGATTACACCTAACAGAATGCCTTTCTGGTAGCGAATACCCTTCAGGTAATAATTACCCGTCAGGTAAAAACTCACAGTACCTTGACAAGCTGCGCCCTCATGGCGGCGGTCTGCGCGCGCACGCTGTGTATGTTGTCACAGTACCTTGACAAGCTGCGCCCTCATGGCGGCGGTCTGCGCGCGCACGCTGTGTATGTTGTCACAGTACCTTGACAAGCTGCGCCCTCATGGCGGCGGTCTGCGCGCGCACGCTGTGTATGTTGTCACAGTACCTTGACAAGCTGCGCCCTCATGGCGGCGGTCTGCGCGCGCACGCTGTGTATGTTGTCCCTGAGCGCGCGCGCCGCGGCCCCGAGGCGGGCCAGCCAGGGCGAGGCGGGCCCCTCGAACTGCAGCTGGCGCCACGCCAGCCGGTACTCGCGCAGGATGTACTGCAGCGACGCTTCCAGGATGTACACTTGCTGCAGGTGGCTGCCCAGTGACGTCACGCAGTCTAATACACTGAAACAAATAATACCTTTGTAAGCAAGTCATACAGGTTAAGCTATGTATGTAAGCAGGAGCTGTGCCTAGCATGCATTTACAAGCGCTGAAACATTATAAGCAGCTGTGCTTAAGCTCCTGAAGCTTGGTACGTCAATTTTACGACACAAGTGAATTAATACAGAAAAATGACAGTTGTGCGACATTAGGCATTACGCAGGTATATCTAAGTTTAACTAACGTGTCAATGACCAGCCATGCATTATATAGGATCTAATGTTCGTTCAGCGTGAGTTCATACTTTAATTAAGAAACATTCTCAAAGGTTTAGTAGTTCAAATCAAGAAAGCTTGATTCGGGCAGTGCAGCACCGATAGTTGTGGAGAAAATTGGAGAGACCTTTGTTGAACTCGCCTATAAACGGGACAAAATAAATGAACGATGCCATACCCATAAGTGTTATTTTTCCTTGCGTACAGTCCCGACACCGAGTTGAGTTTCCAGCCCCTAGTATGGAACTTCTGCAGGCCGAGTCGCAGCCGTTGCCTCTCATACGGCATGTCAATACCGAGGCGAGCCATGCCGTTCTCGTCAAGGAGCAAGAACGAGCGCAGGTCTAACCCGCTCTTCTGGATCAAAGACGTCAGTCGCTCGCAGTGCATGCCGTATAGAAGGTGCGGGATTTCATTCGAGTATGTTATTCTGAAAGTAACATAAGTAAATTGGTTATTTTTTGAAGATTATTGTTTGTTTTGTTGTAAATTTTCTTTTAATAAGATTCAGAATCGAGTGGTAAAAACCTTACTGGTGATTCCAGGTTAGAAATACGGTGGGGAAGTTTAGATGTGACATTGCAGGCGGACTTCTAAATACTCGACAAAAATCTCCTTAAAAACTCCATAATGTCGATGTCCATAATGATCGGTTCTGAGGTGAATCACCTGATTGTCCGATGAAAATGACGATTCCGTGCATCGTAAGGCTAGCAAACCTGTGAATCTTGGCTACTATCTACGAATGTAGTCGTTACGTATCATAAGTTCATAAGCCACGTGAAACAAGAAGCTCAATGATTCTGACCGACACATTTGCCGCATTTAGTGGCAATAATGACGACCATATAATCCACACGAAAAAGATTTATTGCTAGTAATAAAATCATAAGTAAAATAAAGGCAGACAAAATGTAAAGATTAATCGCTTAGCAGTTCAAAATACATGGATACTAATTAAGTGTTAATGCTCTGAACAATCGCATAATGCAATTTGTTAATTAAAATTATTTAAAATGCATATCAAATATCGCGGTTTTTTTTAATAAATAAATAATTATTTGTTGTCATTCTGCTACCATATCAACAAATCCAGCTTTAACAGAAAGAGCACAAAAAGTGACTCGTGTGAGATCAAGAATTAATTATTCAATGGAAAACCAATATTTTCTTATCTTAATAAGCAAACACTCTTTGGCAAGAATTAATGACTAATTGGCGCGATGCAAATACTTGAACCACCAATCAAATACAATTAAGCATCAAGACGCATTTAAAATCAAAATTCTGTTTGACAGTATTTGTTGCAATAAATAAAATTAAATGATCTCTGAATCTCATTGCTTAAAACTTAAAATGAACACTTACTTTTCCCCTTTACCAATCGCGCCCGGGTAGAAGTCATGCCAGGACGTCAATTCATGGATGGCGAAATCCCCGGCAATCGCGTCACCACCGGCGTCCTCTTGAGGCTTTAGAAATCTGTTCAAATAAATAGACAAGGTGACTGAAGAGACTTGTCTATTCTGCCATTTATAGATATTCAGAAAGTAATCCCCGAATTAAAAGCACCGTTCAAGTGCAAGTTGCAGCAGTATAACTTCACAGAAAATCGCTACTTGTTGTCAAGTGAGTGAGTGTGCGTTTACTAAGTATTTTATAGAATACACAAATATTTTATTCGATAGGCTGGAAAATAATATTTTGTTTATTTGTAACCGATGGGCTGAAAGACTATTGAATCTATTTAAATAATTATTTATATGTAACGCTTCTTATCTTATTTTATTTAGCCTAAACTGTCCCACTGCTGGGCAAAGGCCTCCCTCTTTTTCTTCCACTGCTCCCTGTCATGAGCTACTTCTAGCCAGTCTTTTAAGTAGCTATCAAGCTCGTCCCGCCATTTCCTACGCGGCCGTCCACATCTACGCCTATTGGTTGGTGGGTTCCAGACCGTGGTTTCTTTTGCCCATAGGTCTTGAGGTATGCGGCAGACGTGTCCGGCCCAGTCCCACTTAAGTTTTTTTGTTCCCATTAAGTTTCATGAAAAATTATGTCACTACTGTAGAGACAAAAAAATTAAACGCTTTTCCAAAGTCTTGAATGAAAAATGTCTGATCTCTGGTTTTTTTTCTCTTCGATTTTTGTGGTAACACTGGTATTGGTTCAGTACCTATCGAGTATCTCGCCGATGTTGGAGTAGTCGTGCGAAGCGGCGATGTCTGCGGGTGTGCGGCCCGACTTGTCCACCTCAGCCAACCTTGCTCCAGCGCCTGCTAACAGCTCCAGCACCTCCGGCTGATTGTGGTGCGCCGCCCAGAACACCGCCTGCCGACAACTTGGACATATGCAGGGAACAACTACCACATGGTCCAAGAAAAAAAGGTCTAGCAATTAGACCACGTGACTGACGACACGAGCCTACGTCATTTTGCGCTGTTCATCCTTGTCTATTACACGCATTCCATAATGATGAACAGGCAAAATGACGTAGAAATGACGTAGGCTCGTGTCAGTCACGTGGTCTAATTGCAAGACCTTGTTTTCTAGGACCATAAACTACCGCACTAGCCTTTTACACTACTCGTTGATTTATGACAGGTTCAATGGTGCTGCTCAGGCAGACGTCCATTTAGAATCTAACTAATAAAAACTTGCGCGATTTCAATAATAGTTATTCGATCCAGACATTTGCTCTTAGATACCCCTCACACTAGCGTTTTTTGAGCGTAGACGTCGTGCGTCGCGCATACAATCATCCGCGTCCGTCTTTTGTTGAGTATCACAATTATTAAAATAAACCATAGTAAGTAAGAATAAAGTTGTATTTAGTAAAAACCACATATTAGATTTTGCGCGCTACGTTTACTATAGTGAAAATACGATTGTAATGAGAAAAATAAGGATCTAATTTGTACATTACCAATCTTTGTCAGACAGCCCCAAATCTCTTTCAATGCGTTATTTGTACGATGCGATAAATGTAAAACCTGATATAAAATAAATTTGTGATACACAGGTCTTCCTTCACCAAAATTTAGCCCTCTCCTCACTATTGCACAGTTGGCCCTTAGTGCTTGTATGCAATGGCTGCTTTAATATGCAAGCAACTTATTAATTTTGTTCTAACTTTGTCAAGCTAATCAAAATTATACAGATATTCAAAACAATGTATAAGTCTGGGATGTGACTGTATAAGGGAAACTATTTAGATTTACAAATCTACTTACTGTCCAACCCTGCTGATCCCTCATCTCGATATTAACATTGTTGTCTATAAGTTTCTGCACTACTGCTACCCGGCCACTGGAAATGGCCCTCATAAGTGGTGTCTGACCGTACTTGTCACCAATGTTCAAAATACAACCCTGCTCAATAAGGCTAGACATTATGTGGACTATGGTATCATTGTTTGCACTGCTGTTTGAACATGTCACCATTGCTGGAGTTACAGAATCTGGAATGAACCAAAAATTTTATTATCAGATTATGTTGTTTTTGATATAATATGTGTGATTTATAAAATAACACAAAAGCTAACTATTACCTGCAACTGATAAAAATATTACCTTTTTCTCATGTTCATTTAATTTAAAAATACCTTGAAAAAATTCCCACTAGTATAGTCCGGTCAATAAAGAAATGTGGAGTGCGTGAGCGGGAGCCTAAGCGATTTCTTCAGAAACTTATTCAGAGTGCTTAGGGATAAAACATACTAAAAGTCCCCACGTCTAGGAGGTGAGCTGGAGGGGGGAGGGGGGGTTAAAGGTCTCATTTTTAAGTTTTTCGCCAATATTACAGAAACGGTGCGTTGTAGCAAAATATGATCTTAGATGAAATGAAAGCTTATAAAATTCTCTACAACTTTTAATCTATATCGATTTTTCATATTCCTAACCGTTTTTGGGATTACACGCTTTATGTCAGATACGCAAAATGTCAGACACGCAGATTGTCAGGTTAGTGAAACTGTACGCGAAATGTCATATACGCTAAATGTCACAAACGCAAAATGACAAATACGCAGAAAGTCAAAAACGCAGAATGTCAGAAACTCAGAATGTCAAATACGCAAAATGTCATGAAATGAACGATAGGCAGGAAGAAATTAATAAAACATTTTCTGTTTACATTAATTATAATTTCATTTGAAAACACGATCAAATAGGTATAAATAATCATCAAAATTTTTGGGACGAGTATTATAAACAGAAGTTGTCATGATAAAATCTATTACACAATTTTATCAAAAACAATGCAAAAATATTCCTGACTGGAGTTATTATTTAATAAGTGGAATTTGTCAAGTATATATCAGATAAATTCAACGTCGATATGCAAAAAGTGCATTATTATAGATAAAATTATTTGATGCTTTGTTTGTGACTAAAGTTGTTTGCGACTACGTTTAGAACATGAATGAGCTAATAATATATCTTCTATGCTATTCTTATAAAAATAATATAGTAGGATCTCTGCCTATGGCACTTTACGTATCTGACGGCCTCGTAGCGTAGCCTAATAAGTTGGTAGGTAGTACGCCTGCCTTCGAAGCACACAGTCGCAGGTTCGAATCCCGCCCAGGGCAAACATTCGTGTGATGGGCACTTGTGTTTGCCTTGTTTCTGGATGTTGTATATTTATTTATATATGTATGTATATCAGCTGTCTGACACCCATAGATGTCCCTACATATTATTTATTATTATTAATTTAAGCTACCAAAGAAAGGAAACAAAAATAAAAATGACGTAAATAGTAGACTTACAATTTAGCCCCATTATCGACACCTAACATCAAGACTTATGCATAAAGTATTACTATCTATTATTATTATTGTAATCAACTGTGGGCTACCATTCTAGTGAATTTCCGGCCTATACAATAAAAACAATCAAATTTTTCGTAAACGTATAGATGACTTTTTGCGTATCTGACATTCTGAGTATGACATTCTGCGTATTTGACTTTTTGAGTATGTGACATTATGCGTTTCTGACAATTTGCGGGTCTGACTTTTTGCGAATCTGACTTTTTGAGTTTCTGGCATTTTTCGAATTCTGACAATCTGCGTGTCTGACATTTTGCGTATCTGACATAAAGCGTGTAATCCCGTTTTTGAACTACACGCTCCTGAAATGTAGGAAGTACTGTTTAGTAGGGGATTTATTGAAATGTTTGTATGGGAAACATTTTTTATTGGACGAGTCGACGAAACTTGGCATGGTTGTAGAATAGGTGATCCTAAGTAGAAATCCACCGGGACCCATGACTTGTACTCCCTCTGAAGCCGGGGGGAGGGGGGTGAAGTTGGATTTTGCTGCCCTTTTTGTTGACGCTATATCTCTAAAACCGTAAGTACTATGACAAGTTTGGTATCATTTTCGAATAACTCGTTAACGTAGAATTTATTTTCGGTATTATAAAATAGGGTGGCCATACAAAAAAACTAAATTTTAGGACAAAATTCGCAAAACACAGATTAAATCTTTCCACATAAATGTCGTTTACTTTTCCCATGGGAATGGTATCGATACAAAAAAAAAATGGTCGGGTAGCAGCATTCACGGGCTTTACAAATATATAAATTTTTTGGCACTTACTTGATAAAAAATGGGTTAAAAAAATAAAATTGCATGTGCGGCAGACAAAGGTAATGAACATGGAACTAGCTCCAAGACCAAATTTGTCCCAAAATAGTGGTATTAAGGGGTGATAATGTATGGTAGAAATGTTGTGGGTGTTACAAAACCTTCCAAACATATAGGAGATGTAGAAATTCAGGTTAGAATGGAAAGTTAGAGCGGCCGGAACAAACGGTAGGAGATTAAGAGGTGTTTTTTTTTATGGGAAAAGTAAACGACATTTATGTGGAAAGATTTAATCTGTGTTTTGCGAATTTTGTCCTAAAATTTAGTTTTTTTGTATGGCCACCCTATTTTATAATACCGAAAATAAATTCTACGTTAACGAGTTATTCGAAAATGATACCAAACTTGTCATAGTACTTACGGTTTTAGAGATATAGCGTCAACAAAAAGGGCAGCAAAATCCAACTTCACCCCCCTCCCCCCGGCTTCAGAGGGAGTACAAGTCATGGGTCCCGGTGGATTTTTACTTAGGATCACCTATTCTACAACCATGCCAAGTTTCGTCGACTCGTCCAATAAAAAATGTTTCCCATACAAACATTTCAATAAATCCCCTACTAAACAGTACTTCCTACATTTCAGGAGTGTGTAGTTCAAAAACGGTTAGGAATATGAAAAATCGATATAGATTAAAAGTTGTAGAGAATTTTATAAGCTTTCATTTCATCTAAGATCATATTTTGCTACAACGCACCGTTTCTGTAATATTGGCGAAAAACTTAAAAATGAGACCTTTAACTAGTGTTGGAGAAAACTCGAGTCCGCGAGTCGATTTTTACATACTCGACTCAATTTCACGGGGTTCGTTATGCTCATAACTCGAGAGTCTAGAGTACAGTCGAGCGCGAGTCTCAACTTGATACTCGACTTTTATAAAGAACTCCAGTAACAAATCAAACTCGAGTTTTTAACGAAAGTCGAGTTCAAAGACTGACTCGATGTAACTTCTACTAAAAAAAATGACGAGCAAAACAAGCCGAATAAAAAATATCTATGAGACAACGAGACTGTTAGTAAGGCATTAAATACATATTTTTTTGTTTCTAACGTAATTAATCGATAATCATTTTATGTGTTCGAATTGTCGTGGTTGGTGCATCTTTTATGTACTTTTTTATTATATACCCAAAACATATTTCTTTCTTCATGTTTCATAGACCGAAGAAATGGTATAGATAGAGACACACCGAATTTTAATACTATTATTACTATTGTGCTAGTATAATTTGGTGTATAATATGTTGGTATTGCAAGCGACATTAAATTTTACTGATTCCATACAATCTGCTAGTAATTACTGAAACGTAATTGTATTTATATAATTCCTTTATTTCTAAAATTAATAATAATAATTAATTCATTTACATTATTAAAATCCATTAAATATAAAAACAAGGAAAATCAGTTATACTATAAATAAACAATAAATAGTGATTTAGCTAGTTAGGTGATGGGTGCTCAGTTCAAAACGAGTCGAGCTCGACTCGTGCAAGCTCAAGCTTACAAGAAAACTCGAGCACGAATGCTAAACTCGTGTTTAAAGGGATGCTCTCTAAACTCGCAACACATTGAGCAGGAGTACGTGTCTTAGTGAGTCGAGTATTGCGATTAAGAGCTGAGCACTAAAATGTCGACTCGCAGACTCGAGTTTTCTCCAACACTACCTTTAACCCCCCCTCCCCCCTCCAGCTCACCTCCTAGACGTGGGGACTTTTAGTATGTTTTATCCCTAAGCACTCTGAATAAGTTTCTGAAGAAATCGCTTAGGCTCCCGCTCACGCACTCTACACCCCCCTTTGAGCCATTCGTTGACCGGACTAGTACTATAGTTACATACATGCATACATACAGACACGCTCTTTCCCGGAAGGGTAGGCAGAGACCACTTCCTTCCACTTGATAATATGATCCAGACATACTTCTTTTGCTTCATTCATCCACATTCATTAATTTCATCATGCATGCTTGTCAGTTTAGAGTACTCTTTATCTGACCTTTTGTCAGAACATCCACGATTTGATGCTGGAATATTTGTCTTGGTCTTCTCCTCTTCCAATAATTAATGTCTTTTATAATAAATAGAAGGAAATCAGAGGACTTACTTTTTCTTAAAAAGTACTTTAATTGAAAAACAATCATACTAATATTATAGAGGAAAGATTTGTATTTTTGTGTGTATGTGTGTGTGTGTGTATGTTTGTAATGAATAAACTCAAAAACTACTGAATCAATTTCAAAAACTCTTTCACCATTAGAAAGCTATGTTCACCCTGAGTAACATAATTATGCAACTTTTTACCGCGGGAAAATGCCTCAATCCCACGGGAAAAACTGTTAACGCGGGCGGAGCGGCGGAAAGCTAGTTAGAAATAAATTGAACACAGTACTTAATAGCCTTGAATTGTTGTCTTATATTTACTGAACCCACCTGCATGTAAATTTGGATCTGCCCCTTTCTCCAGTAAAAAGTTTACTATCTTTTCCTGAGCATGGAAACAAGCATGCATCAGTGGCGTCCAACCACTGTCAAGCTTTATATTCACTGAGTTGCCCAAATCTGAAACCATATATTTTTTATTAATTGAGACAGGTCATAATATGTATAAGACTCTACAAACAATGTGTTCTTATTTTATATCTGCTTGGAATATACATAAAAACTATAATAATAATAATAACATTAAAATTGTAGTTCCTAAGATTGTAACTAGATCTTCCCTTGGAGTCTAACAGCAGACTGATTACAAATTTGTATAAAAAAAGCTATCACTCCAAATTGGGTCAGAGAGTCAACTTCAAATGGAATGATTGTGCAGAATAGGTCAGAGAGCTAACTTTATAATAACTTATTAATTAGTAGTATAAATAGGATTAAAAATACATACCAAGGGAGACAATTTTTTCCACTTCTTTAACATTCCCATGGATAATGGCATCTTGTAAATTTATCTCAATTTTTTTCCTGGCACTATGTTGCGGGACACTTTGGTGGTAATTCTTTACCTAAAATAATAAAATGTTTGTCTTTTATGTTACTATGAGAAAATACTTCATAGTATGCTATAGTAATATAGTAATAAAGTTATAGTCTGTGGACCTGAACCATATTTTGATCAACAAGAAGTAATAGTTCAATTTTGGGATTTCAAATTGTTTGAACATATGACAACATTAAGAGGGTAAATAAGACATTAAAAAAAACTGAAATAGATCTTTGCTTGATTTAGTATTATCAAATTAGAATTGAATATCTTGTTCAAGATAGATTTTTGATCTTAGAAAGAAATTATTATTTTGTTTCAATCGGTTTCAGAGTTTCAGACATAATTTACTACTTACCTATTGCCACATGATGGGTTACAGTGAGGTACCCATCATGTGGCTATAGGTAGTCAGATGATGATAAAATTATTAGATAGTAGGTACCTAGATAGTAGGTTTAATTTTGTAGGTGTAGTTTCAACAACGGTATTGGAAATGTTAGTTACTGACTGAGATAACATTTTGTCTGAGGTTATCGAATGAGACGAACATTCCAAACAGCTGCTTGGCAGAAAAAACATTTTGATCTAAATGACGAAGATAATATTTTCAGCTGTATTTTACGTACTTACCGGTTTTTCATAGAACCCATAGTCGTCACTGTCTGTGTCTTCATCGGATAAACCAGCCGGTCTAAACTGTGCCATTTATATTAATTCTCATGTAGAAATTACTAATTTTTCACTATGAATGATTTATTTTCTAATTTCCACTTTTCTTTCACCGTAGGTACTTATTCCAATTTCCACCGAATTCGAAAAAAATTGCGGGCGGGCGAAAAACAAATGAACGAAAGTATTTTTTTTCCACTCACTCATTCTAAGTAGGCAGGGCAACCAATTCAATGCCAATACAACCTTCTCTTCAGTAAAACGTGGTAAAACCACGTGAAACTAGGGATTATGGTATTCTGATGTACGTAGTACATACTATATTTATACTGTGGTTTTACCACCGTATAGTAAAACTAAGGCAGGTATTTCACCGGCGGGCGACAGCGACAAAAGACGAAAGAGACGCAGTTATGCGCAAGAGTGAGCGCGGTGTATCTGTATCTCATTCTAACGCATAACTGCGTCCCTTTCGTTTTTTGTCTTCGTCGCCAGTAGGCCTACTATGTAAGTAGCGACAGGCTCGAGAAGCTGTCAAACGCGACATAGTGACATTAGAGCCATAGCAGTTCTGTCAATATGTCGCGTTTGACAGCTTCTCGAGCCTGTCGTTACTAAAGGAAATAAATAGGCCTACTGTGAAATAGGTGCCTAAGATCATTTGACATCTTTTGGGTGCATGCATTCCGAGATACATTAAAAAGTGATTTGAGCTCGATGTAACGAATCGCACAGTTTTCTAACAAATGAATTTAGATAAGTCGTCGTCGACGTTAACAGCTCATATTATATGTCCCCACCAAGGGGCACTAATAAAATTTATTTATTTGTTTCCTTTAATTAATATAGGAGACAAAACTTAAATTTTAAATACCTATCTCGAAAACAATGCACCTTCTGAGGGAGGTACCAGAGGCACAGAATATAATTATAGTATGTACTCCCGTAGGAATGAGATATTTTCCCGTGGTAAAAAGTATATATGATATTGACTGGGGATATACCTAAGGTACTACCATGCAAAATTTCATTTAATTTGGTCCAGTTGTTTCGGAGATTAGCCCGTACAATTATTTACTGAGAAGTACCTATATAAATTTACTATATAGTTTTTTAACTATCTTAAGGGAACTTTTTAATTTCCCGGGATAAAAAGTACCTAAGATGTTGATCGGGGATATCATGTACCACCATACAAAATTTCACTTAAATCGGTCCAGTAGTTTCGAAGATTAGTCCGTACAAAAAGACAAACCGACAAACAGAAAAAAATCTGGATATTATGTTCTATAAGTATCACTTCCAATCTTACATTCCCCGACTCGGTTTCTTTGCGAGTCGATAACTAACCTTCCTTTTTAATATTTGCGGCCTAGAAAATGGCCACTTCAACTGCATTGTGTTAGGCATTTTTTTTCTATGTAAAGATTTTCGACCTCTACAGTTTTATTAGGTTTATAGATTATTTGAATACCTACTTGATTGACTCTTCCAAGTATTTCTTTGGAAGTCAGAAGTGGAATAGAATTGAGTTGAACAATAATAAGGACATATTATTTTGTGAGTGAGAAGCCCTGATACTTGTGCATCAAGTGCACGTGATCATCATTCTACTTACCTCATTTTTATTCAAATATTTTCTATTTGTAGCATAGAATAAGATTTTGCGTGATAAAATATACATACTTACTTGCGACAATGTTGCATGTTGTTGTCTCGACGTAAATGAGGCTTTTATAGAATGTTCTTGTTCTACAATTTCCTAGATTGAGGTCTGAAATTTATAATAGTTAGTTAAGTAGGTAGGTACCTACCTATAATAAGTACTAAGTACAAATATTTTTCACTGATATTTGTGTAGGTATTTTTGTTGTAATATCTAATATCTATAATAAGAAAAACGGTCTAGATGTTTTGATAGACAACAAAGGAATCCCATACCTACTTCGTGACACGGAAACCCTAAAAAAATAATTTTACGAACCAACAAAGGAACCAACTTTGAAAATGCAGGATGTTACAATTAGTTAGGGTGATTTTTAGGTAACTTATGATTTTTCACATACGTTTTTGTTTTCTAGTTTTATAAAAAAGCTAAATTCAAAGTAGATATTTATTTTTAACTTTGGGATATTTGCATCACTTATGTCAGTTACATTATTCTTTTCTGGCGAGTTCATAAATTTGGGTGTCTTCTGGGGAGGTCTCGCCAAGAAACTCCACAGGCGTTGAATGTATTCAAAATATTTTTACAAAATTTTAATTATAAATTATTATTTTATAAAATTTTATTTATATAACAAAGGGTGTAACCAGTCAAAGTAGAAAATAACCGATCAAAATACACAAGCACAAGTGGCATTCGACTAGACTTCCCAAGCAGCTTTGACGCATGGGTCATCCATCGCCGGGCTCAACTATAAGCTTAAAAAAATCTAAGTACATAAATAGATAAGTGTTTTACCGTTATACAAACCATGAAATTAAATAACATTTCGGATGTGACTACTTTGAAAACAAGTCCAAAGAATACGGTACCTACTATACTCCCACAGTAACTTCGCTTAACGCTAATTAAAGAGGGGCATTAATTCGAGTAGCCCATTACGAGAAAAGCAATTTCATTTTCTTGTGAATTAAGGCCGCAGTAAAGAAATAGCGGGTAACTAAACAGTAAATAAATTTTAAGGCGAAACTAGGGAAGTACATGTTTGTTCAAATACTTTAAGTCATAATATTTTGTGTCCAAAACCACCTACGCACGAAAGTTGTCTGCGGGTATATCGACGGGCTTACAGCACCTTACAGCAAGTGTGAGGGAAGCGTCGTCATTGTCGTTGCATACTCGAATTTCCATGTTGTTGTTAGCTTTTTAAACCCTACAGTCCCCACCAAGGGGCTTGAACTTTTACTGAATTACGGCGAACAGGCGTTACCGCTATTTGTCTGCGCTGACCCACTGCGTGTTAGCTAATATTAACTTTATGGTATAGATTCTACATTATGTCCTTTATTTAAGTATCGTAGCACATTGTCGTAGCGCATACTTGCTACGCCGTAGCAAAACCGGTTGGTTAGCTATTATGACAAAATTACAAATTGGTTTGGAGAATGAGTTCTCTTAGCTTACTCTAAACTTACTGTGACTGTATACCTGTAATGATATTATAGGTAGGAACAGACCTCATAATTAATTGGCAAATTTCTTAAGTAGTGCGCCAGTCTTACTTGAAATAAAAGCAATGAGCTTCACTCGGAGTGAAGGATCTGGAGTAAAAGTCTCGAGTGGGGTTCTCGTGCCGGTGCACGTCTCAACTCTCAGGTAAGGATAATAGGCAACAGTTCCAATTAGACGACGAGGGCGTTTGTTAACATTTAATTAACGTCAGCCAGCCATTGTGTCGGCGACGGCCTCCGGGGCCCAGCTTCGTCTGGTGCGTCTTGATGAGCCCACAGTCATACAGTTTCGCATTACTACCGAATTTCCCTCCTGAAAATACGTTTTCATCGTTATGCTTTCTTCCATTGCTGTGTTGATTACAAACTCGGTTTTCCTTTTGTATGGTGTGTCAGCAATGGATAGTGTAATGAATGGTGGAGTGAGATAGTCGTTTGTGTCTATGAGATCCTGGTAGAATGTAGGTGCTCGCAGGTGTCGCTTGCTAATGATGCGCTGCCGCCTCCGGGCTGACACGGCGAGCCCTCATCGGAATCTCTTCAGTATCCTTTCTCTTCATCACATTGCACTTGGTTTTACTGTTCCATTTAGCTAATTTTGTACTTTATGTTGGTAATACCTGCTTGTATAACTAAAGTAAGTATTTGGGTACTTTGGCTTAATACTTTAAATAACGATTCATCTATACGTAACTTGTACTATAGATGTATTTTAATTAAATGGGTGACTTTCTTAATTTTCTTTGTGTTAAAAGTTTTCCAGTAAATCGTTTCAATGAAGTAGAGACTAACTACACAGAGAACAAAGGAAAGGCGCGAGACTGCCTTGCTAGATATCAGCAGCGAATATAATTGGATAGCAGTCCTCACAGGCATTAGGAGAAATGTTTTCGAATGTAATAAGGATTTTTCTCATAGCGGAGAAGGTAAGAGATTTGATTTATCGTAGCGGCGGGCAGCGCTGACCGCGACTGCCCGCTCCCGCGCCCCGCCAGCGCGCCCGGACGCGTTATTAAACTTTTCCCCATATTAAACATTCCGGAGACGAATACATTTTATTGTTGCCTCGGACCGACGTCAGAGGCCCCTACAAAGCGAAACTCAAAGACGGCAATTGCGAAATAAATTGAAGCAATTTGATATTGCGTTGTAAGTAATAGCCGTCAGAACCCCGCGCGTCTGTGCGAGACATTTTTGTATGCAATTTACGTTAGATTTAGGAAACTTTCAACGGGTCATTTGGCTAAGGCTTTATCCTGGCTTTTTCGTTCCAACAATTTTTACCTAACATTTGCTCTTGTAATTTGTCAAACGATTTATTCCTCTTTCGACACTGAAAGCTTTTTAAGCTTAAGCATCTTAAAGTCAAAGTCAAAAGGTTTTTATTCGAAATAAGATTATAAAAATCACTTTTGGACGTCGACGTAATTTATAAGTATTATACTTAATAATAAAAACTTTTTTAACAGATTACGTCGTTGTTGGAAGACTATAGTGCGCCTTATTCGACCCGTATAGCCAAGGAGATGAGTTCCAGTCCTGCACGAGCACAAAATAAATACCACGGTAAATATCCCGTTTTAAATCTTAATAGTTATGAAAACAACCGTGAAAGTTTTAAAAAGTATATTTTTTTATTTTCGCAACGGTTAAAAATAATAAGGACCTGTTTTTAAATATGTTGCCGTTGGAGTATATTCGGCAAGTTCTATTACACATTACTATCCAAAATGTCTAAAAGTGATCTCTGGATCGTAGCAAGTGGAAGGAAGTGGTCTCTGCCTACCCCTCCGGGAAGGAGGTGTGACTGTATGTATGTCTAAAAGTTAGAAACGAATGGTGGTTCATTGGAATAGTTTGCAATAACAATTTACATTTTCGTTTCCTATTTCTGTGGTAACGGTGAAGTGGTAAATTGTATAAAAAAAAGTTTTACTAGGTGACGCCTTTTTTTTCTGCATAAACCCTATTATACTTGTTTGGAGTTTGTACGTGACATAAGTAAAATTCTGTATTTTCACTTCCGATCGGAGCTAACTAAATAGAGTAGGCTGGCATTCGCAGATCCCGATTATTTGCAATGCGATCATATTAATTCCTCCTTAATTGTTTTTTCGTCCGTCCGTCGCGTAGCGTCTTCACCAACCCAGCCTAATCCGGAATCTCATTTCCGACGAATAATTGTAGGAAATAGAGCGGGCTTCCCCTTGCGCAGGTAACTGGAAAAAAAGTTGGTTATTATCATTAAAAGTATAAGATTAATATTTAAAAAATATAGCTCGGAGGTATCATGTCAGTGACATAAAAAGCAAAAAATTAGATTAGCCACAAGCGTTCTCTATACCTAAATACCTACTCGTGTAGTTAACAATAAAATTGGAGTGTAAACGAGACATAAAATTAACAAAAAAAATTCTTGTAAAGAATAATTTTCATCATTCATTTTGCAAACATGTTTTTAAATGAGAAGAGATACTGCGTATCAAATTTATATCGATATTAACTTCACTACACAATATTACATCATAAAGCCCAGAAGTCTGTAACAGCAAGTCGCTTATCTTCAGGAGTAAGAAGAAAGAAGTAGGCTGTTTGTAGCGAATACGTTACCGCTCTCACAATCAACTTGATGCTGGATTACGACAGCCTGCTTACCATAAACCGAATATTATGAGCGCCAGAAATATACATAACGACAAATTATAAGATTTTATTACTTAGGTATATCGGTAGAGTATTCGTCATTCTTTGATAATACAATACAAACAAACATTTTTCATCATTTCAGTTCACAACATCATCATTTTGTAAAAATTGTTTATCCAAATACGACGTAGCAAGGTTATAATGTTAACTTTTCATGTGTTATTTTGAATTATTTTCTATATTACACCTAACAAAATATGTACGTACAGTACGTACACATAACAGAAAAAAAACTAAACACATAAATTCTGACTACAGACAGATAGCACAGAAAATAATCACAACTGTTTTCATAGTCCTCCTTCGCTCTTCTTATCCTTCGTCACGATTCTGGACTAGAATCTGAATAAAAAAATAAACAATTATTTTTGATCAAAATGCCTATCGAGATCTAGCAAGTTCTTGCTTTTCTTATTTATCTGTTTATGTTAGTTGGTCAGGACTTTAGCTAAAAGGCGCGGCTGGTATACTTAATAGTTGTAGAGTATACTCTCTAAGTGATTGGCCAGGCCCATTATCTTGTATCTGCTGACTGCTGATTCCCACTCACGTAACTCCTGTCCTGTCCCTCCGAGCAATAAATGCAAATGCCTCTTATTATTTATAGAGTCCTTAAAACAGCTTTTGTATACAGCGAGAGTGTTAAGTAATGCTATATTTATATTATTTTTTCGACATTCGTGTAAAAGAAAGTTCTGCACAGTGCTGATTTCCTAAAAGCAGATTTTTTATACAACCTCAAATGATCTTGACATTTTCAAATAATTTTTATTTGACATTCGTGGAAGGTTTTCCAAAGTAAAGCCGAGATTAATTCAACTTTATGTATAACATAAGAGTGCTATTAAGAACCATATTTAAAATTCAATGGTTAATTTATGTGAGTACCTAAGTCTTTAAGAACGTACAAATATTGTAAGAAGCCAGAGAGTTACTGTAGACTTATGGCTTCCATTCAGTGAGGAGAGATAATGCTTGCAAGCAATCACATAAGTGGATCAAATAGCTGTAGTCCATTTGGATAATGAACTAGCGACTCTGTAGCCTCACTCAGTTCTTTTATTGTACGGCCGCTGATATAGATACAATAAAAATAAATTATTATACAATACTTTCTTAGTCAAGTGGATGTAAATAAAATATTGAAAGAATATCTTGTGAGTTCGGCTTTACTAGTAATAAAATCAAGTAACGGGCACATAAACGGAAGAAAACAATCGTATTATGTTACTTTTATCATAATTTACAGCACATTTTTTTTTATAATTGTGTAAGATTGGTAAAGAGAAGTGGTTCAAAGTTCAAAGTTTAGGACTAAGCACTGTACTTTTTACAACACCTACAAAGTACGAGTATATACTATTATATCCTTATGTACACACTAATTTCGATAGAAAGATAAAATGGACCGTCCAAATAAAACTTTATTGCATTTAACATTTAACTACAACAAACGTTTTAAATTGCCTAGCTTAGAACAAAAAAAAAACAATTTCATAAACAATTTATACAAACAAAAGTAATAATTTTACCAAAGATGTTAATCATCTTTCCAGCTTGGTTTCCAGCAGTTTCATTTCGTGTTGAAATTCTGCAACTGCACAACCAAAATGAATTTATGTAAATACCTACCTACTTGTGTTTATTTTTCTTATTTATTTTGCACATATTGTACAAGTACAACCACTTTATATATAGTACCTACTAGCTTTCTGCCTCGCGGCTCCACCCGCGCTAGCAGTTTTTTTCCCGTGGGAATAAGGAATTTTCCCGCTGTAAAAAGTAGCCTATGTTACTCGCAACCAAGGTCTATCTTATCTTTACACCAAGTTTTATTTAAATCGGTTCAGTAGTTATGGAACCTATTCAATGCAAACCAACAAACAATCAAATCTTTCCTCTTTATAGTATTAGTATAGAAGTATATTAAAGGAAATTTACATACAAAGATTTCTTAAAGTGAAAGAAAGGGCCTCTTCTGACGAGCGCGAAAAATATCCTACTTTCTTAACAGAACATGTAAAAAGCGAATTTCCTTTAGGAGTGAGGAGTCAGCACTGCACGACCTCACCGTATGTATCGCTCGGCTGGAGTGGTATCTGATCAATCCATTACGGTACTCTGTCCAGGAGCTGTTAGTCCGCAACTTGGCGACACACATTTTCCATTTCCACCCCTTGTCCTTACCGGCCCAGTTTCGCCTCTTCCATAATTCAATCCATACCGAATCCATTGTGTGATACACTACACTTTACACTTTGTTAAAGGTGCGTATATACTTTTGTACACAAATCTCAAGGGTTGAGAAAGATTTGTCAGAATGGAATATTGTAGAAATCTAACACATTAAAATTACCGAAAAAAAAATACATTTTTAGAATTTTACATTAACTTCCCTTATCGATAGAGTGTAGTATAGATTTCTTTTCCTAAAGTTGATCAGTGCTACAAGTGGAACAAAAGTGAAGGTCAACAAAGAAATCATTCTGCTTATAGGTCAGGAGCTACGTTTTAATAAAATTCAAGCCACAATTTTTAACCTTCCAGGGTCATACTTCTAGAATTTTTATGTACTTACCTAGTTATGTAGCGTCAAATCACAGACGTCAAATACATCATACTGTGTATTAAATACCTAGTTATTTGCTCTCCTATATCTCCTATATCCCAGGTCTTAATGGTGTATTTGTTGGCACTGGAAACGCGGCATGCACTAACGCAATAGCGGCGGCGTTCCTTGATCCAGTCTATTTCGGCGAGATCCATTACCTCGAGAGTGGCGGCAAGAAGCAATCTCATTGAATGACCGTCTTCAACCCCCATCCACCCCTTCCACCCCCCTCTGATCCACGCCAATCGGTAAATATGCGTGTTAAATATGTATGCGTTGTAAGATGCTCTAAGTGTATTAGATTTTGCTTGCTTTTTCATTCTGTCAAGTAGTTAGGTATATGTGGACATATAAACATTCCGACTATTGCTTACGCATGCAGGGCCCGTATGAATTTACTTTATGAGATGGGCTGGCATTTATTTTCTCAACTATCATATCAGTCTGTAATCTTGAGGGTATTTCTTGTTTGTGGGCATAACCTTTTAGATTAACAGGCCTTTAGCTTTCTCAAGAGAGTAATATTATTTATGCGGTTCAATGTAAGTTTCCTTGGCATTAAGGGAGTTTCAAGCAGAGAGTACGAAACGCATTAGCGACGGGAGACAAGACGATGCATCACAAAGTGTACAAGGTACTTATCTACAGTGTACTTAAACTTTGTTGTCTGCATAGGGCTTAAGTAATAACTTATATCTGGCAGAAGCGAAACTTTGAATGCAGTTCGTGCGAAGTGACTAGACTTTTCCATTAGGAACAATTATCAGGCACAACGGAGGATCTGGTGCTTTCAGCTGTGGGTACGCGGGGCCGCACTCCGGCGACCGGTTAGAGATAACGTCATAAAGTCGCCGAAGCACAGGGCCGGAGCAGCGTCTTTGCTGTTGCGCTGCAGTCACCTCGGGATAATGGACCCCTCGCCCGCCTCCCTGCATTCGCCTTGTACCGCGAATTTACAAAACCCATTTCGGTTATAGAGCCATAGAGACTGATGAAGATTAGATTATTTTAAGCCCAAAGAAGTATGTAAGTAAGTATATCACTTTTAAAAAGCTTTGAGTCTTTCCAAACTTATTTTCAATACACTTTTTATTACTAAATTTTTTGCTTGTATGCAAATAGGCTTTCCTAACCTCCTCAAATATTTTCCTCCATTTTCTAATGTTTAAATTAATAAGCGTGCCTGAGTCTTTGCCTTGATAAACTGACACGGATAAAATAATCTTCAAATATAATTCCAGTTTCTTATTTCCTAATGTTATACAATCGATATCCATTGTCACGTTTCCGATATAAGCGGCTTATGACAGAGAGTGCGGGTACTAATGAACTAATGGCGTATCAGCCACCCTCTCGACGTCACCTGCTCTTTGGCCTTCCAGTTAGTCGCAAAAGGACTCCAATGTGAGACTACATTGCTGCTTTGGATCGTTGCTGCTTTTAGCGCTGTCGATGTTAGACAGCAATGGAATAGAATTTGTGATTGTTATCGCCGTTAAATGTGAACGTGTGAGGAGACTACTCTCGGTTAATGGAGCACCGCAGATGTCCGTCACTCCGCATTTGACTAGGCGGCTTTCACAGTATACACACTACCACTTCAATTAATGCTCGAACGTGAAATACAATACACACGTACACTTCCTCTATTTTGACATCAAGATGGATTCAATCTGTAACCTGGCTCTTTATATGCCTTGATTTTGGATAGGTCAAAAACTTGGAGAGGATGCTTCGGTCTACGTAACTGAACAATGTTCTGAAAAAAAGAAAAAATTAAAAAAATACTATGACACTGGAACGATCGCTTTGTATTTATAATAAAGTCTTTAACCAAATTTTGATATTCGATGATTTACTTATTTTAAACCTTTGGAAACGTGGTTTGGTTTTACCAGGGAGGTGGGGAAAAACCTGCACTACGCTTTTTACCCACCGCAATTTTTTTATCTGTGGTTTTCTTTGACGTCATTTTTTTATGCATAACAAAATATAAAACATAATGCCGTTTAAATTAAAAGCTTACTTATGATAATGAAATGAGAAAAAGCTCGGTATGAGAAGTATATTTTATTTTCTGATGGATCCAGAACATTCTTACACTGGAGCAACGGCAGTATCAAACTCCACAAGAAGTCTATATATGCTACCTTTCTTTGATGCGCACATCCGAAGTAGTCTTAAACAGAGTAAATGCGAGATCTTTTTAGGCTTATGTCTGGCGCTGAGTGGGTCCACAAATGTCGCTAAAAGGCTGGACGTCATTGTTTATCCGGACCACATTAGGCGGGTAACCGGACACGCGCGCGCTGAGTGCGCTACAAGTATCCGCTTTCAACTCATTACGGGTCGGACGTGGTGCGTGGGCAGCTTACCTACCCCGGCCCCCCTGCCGCACCCCCCCTATCCCCGAGCCCAGCAACCCACCCACCGTCTTTGTCCTTCAATCCCTCTCACAATCTTCGATCCAATTTCGAATACCCATACATCCATCTAATGTAGGACTTAGATTAGATGACAACATCGGACGGGCCGCGTGAACGCTGGAAGCAAACAAATAAGTACATTTTACTCATTCCAAGAAGATATTGAAACTTTTTATGAAAGACGGCCGGGATAAGATAAAACACGTAATACATACGAAAGTAATAAATTTGCCCGGTCTGTTCTTTCTTATTATACCTACCCACGTTGTAATAAACAAATGTATTCAAGCCGGAGACCCGTCAGGTCCAATCAGGCAGATTTATTTCAAATTAACAATAAAGAAGATTGCTACCATGTCAGATGTAATCGCGAAATAAAGTGACACAAGTATCTTAATCAAGTGTCCATTCAGAGGAGTTAGGGCGGACCGAGCTGTCCGTTATGGGCGATTTTGTATAAACCGGCGGCGGCGGTGGCGGCGGGGCGGCCCGCGGCCGCTGCCTGAACCAGCGAGCAATAACAGTTCCGACAAATTGAGTCCACTGACATTGAGGTGGATCACACTCGCTATCCAACTTTAATTAAAGCACCTAATCATTGTTAGAGATGCCTCGATAAACCGGATAGTATAAAATGTCTATTACTACCAAAAAACTTTAAAAGGTTTCGTTTCAAAATATTGAAAGGCTGCAGAAAATAACGTTCTTCAGGTCAAACGACTTCGTTATGTGCGGTGGTGGGTATACTAATTATTTTTTATCGATGGAGATAAAATAACAATAAGGTATCGCAAATATTTTAACGAAGGTATTAATGCTGGATGATAAGATTGCGCGGGTAGCGAGTGATTTTTATAGCAGGCTATGGAATCCACGGTTGTGGAATATGTAAGCGAGTGACGAGGCGCGGGAAGCTTACCGACCGCAATAACATAACCGTTTGGACAAATTGTGGCTCGCTTCAGCCGGGATTAGCGGCTTTATGGAACAATTCGCGTCGCCCTGGTACCTCCTGATAATTGATATCAATGTTCTACGTCCAGTAGAGAAAGAAATTAAGCACTCGTTTGTCTGCGTTACGTTTTATTAGTTCCCTGCATGACTTCAGCAGCAGACGGGAGCTTAATTAAACGGAAAGATTATCACAACGGATCCATTTCATTGAAAAAAAAAAATGTTTTTTTTTTTTTTTTTTGAAAGCCAACATTTGGAACTGACATTTACTCTGTTTTGAGACGTAGCTCAAAAGCGTATGGTAGATAATATTCATATCCACGAAAAGTAATATAACTGGGTAGTACTTAATTGGCTTGCCGCTCTGATTTTGCATTTTCTGACGTAATTGGCAATTATTTTTTTCTTGAAATAAGAGTTCTTATTACATGTTTAATATACATATTATACGAGTCCTTTTACTGGCCTATTAAAACTTAAATTAAAGCATGAAATGTTTAACTTGTTTCATGTTTCGTTAATGGCTTATTAAGTACTTAATTTGGCATATGGTATGTTTGCATGTACCGGCGGAGTTTAATGTTGTTGCATGTTCCCATTCGTCTTAATCATCCAATTTCATTAAAACGTTAAATCAGATACGTCTGCCCAAACAGCGAGCGAAAATTAGTTTTTTTGCACAAGCCGTTCTGAATAGTAAACAAAATGAATGGGCGGGCCTAAGCAAAGTTTAATCCGTTTTTATTACAAAGAAAAGAAGTAATTACTCTACCCTTAGCCTTATAGAGGGTGGAGCTCGAGGTAAAAATTTCCATAGATTTATCATAAGCAAATTAAGTTTATAATTAAAAACAGGAGTTTTGTATAGACGTAATTTGAATATGTAAATAATATTATTCAGAAAATTGCTGATTGCTAAGAGAATTCAGGAATATTTGGTCTGAATGGTCATCATTTCAGTCCTTTTTTGAGCTATTTAGGTTGGGATCCTTGTAGTTGTTGAATGATGGAAACTAGAAAATTTTTTTCGTCTCTACATCGAATTAAATTAATTGCACTACGTACCAAATTATTAATTTATAAGTTTCTAAATAATTCTAAATAATTTTAAAATATATATTTTAAACTATGCCTTATGCAAATATGCCTACGAATAATTTCTCGTAAATAAAAGAAGAAATTTGGTTCTTGGAAAATAAAAAGAACATTTTACAAATATTACTCATTAATTAAGTATGAGCCTATGAACACGGATGGCATGGAATTTTGCGGGTAATATAATTAGGTAAATGCGTATTAGAGGTAAGAGTGGCTAGGAGGGAAGTAGTTTGGCTTTCAATACCGAGTTGCGAGTGAGGCGTGCTTCGCAATTACCCCGCGACGACGACGCAATTACTCCATTAGCTGCGCAAATAACGATAACTGCTGATTAACGTAAGGCGAGCGATACACGCTATACCCAACATAATATTCACCATACTAATATTATAAAGAGGAAAGATTTGTATTTTTTTGTGTGTGTATGTTTGTAATGAATAAACTCAAAAAGTACTGTGCCGATTTCGAAAATTCTTTCACCATTGGAAAGCTACATTCACCCTGAGTAACATAGGCTACTTTTTACTCCGGGAAAATGCCTCAATTTTACGGGAAAAACTGGTAATGCGGGCGGAGGCGCGGCGGAAAACTAGTCAGTAATATAACATGCATGACAGATGTCTAACCTCAATATTATTGGTTACAGGATCTTCATCTTTTAAAATTTTATCTTTATATTTCGTATAACTTTTTAGAACGTTGGTGTAACATTCACACGATTCTTGAAATTGGAATAGAAAGCCTATTTAATTTTCATGATTATAATTTACCAATAATCTCATTATGATGAGATGTAATAATAATAAATACTAAATCATTTAATCCATTAACGCAGTTTGCTAGAGTCGTTCCAATTAAGATTCAGATAATAAGCATTAATACTATTTGATACGACCACAGATACGACTAAAACATCTTAGGTACCTACTTACAAAATTGTATCTGTACCTTGCTCTATTTATGTATTGTTTGTTTTTCTTACAACTCTTTAAAAACTTGTTTACTGTTTTTAAATAAATTAAATATATAGATCACAAAATACAGAACTTTTTAACGTTATTTGAATCAAACAGAGCGAAAAGATTTTTTTTTAATTCCGGTTGAAAGTGGTATTTTTACGTAAAGTGGTAAAAATATTACAAGCTCGATACAGACATTTTGCCGTAAGTTTCATGTGGTCAAACACAATTCTATACTAAATATATATAAAAAAAGAGCGAATGAAAGAAAACATTACATTACATTGTTTTTACTTTCTATTTGATCATGATTTGACCGACTCCCCCCACTCCCAAAGGTTTCATGAAATCTTCTTCATCAGACATCATCAGTCGGTCAGTGTTAATGACGAGGTCTTATCTACTTTGCATCTCCAAATGCATCTTTCTTGCATCAGCAGCCTTAACTTATTTAATAATATAAAGTTTAAATAAGTTTTTGATAAAAACAATCCATCCTAGAATTTAATATAATTTTTGTATCGTCTGTTCACCTGACGCACTAACAAAACTGATTTGTAATATAAAGAATAAAATTCAAAGATGTATGAACGAGTATATTATAGGCAGTATGACAACATAAGTTCATGACATTTCATTTCATAAACGGTAAGTACAAAACCAACACAATAAGCAGAGGGTCAATATATTAAACGGGCCGGCGGAACATCTGCTTGTCGGCGGTGGTTAATATCCTCACCCCAAGTGACGATTTTATCACTTAATCAAGATACCAGTGAAATCAATTTAGAGCCCGTAAGGTCGACCGCTCTCACCTAAGAGTCCCTAAAAGTCCCGAAGGCGGGCGCCGGGCGTCCCTGCCCCGTCTCGTTCGCTCGTGCCCGTTTATAAACGGTTTTATTGCTTTCGGAGCAACCGAACATTATTAAACTTTTCCAATTTCGATTTATCACGTAGCTGTCGGAATTTAATACCGCCCTACCTTCGGCGGAGGCGATCGCCCGCCGCGTGATTACAATACACGTCGTTAATAATACGAGCCGAGGAGTGCGGCGGCGGCCATTATGCTGGTGCAGCCGCCCAGCCAGCACCGACTGCCATTCCTGCAGGAACGCGGACGAGATCCCCATGTGGCTTATTAACGTCATCGGACCGGCGACTTATAACAGCTTTTCAATTATTGATTACCTACTTACATTGGTTTTCAACTGCCAGTCTTACAGTACTTCTTTCAATTTTACAGTTCTGGGCCCCGATCGCGCTAACCCGAAAATTCCAAAGCTAAATTTTAACCAAACTGCTGTCAAATCCCGTGCGCACAGTACGGAATATAATAATAGTGCATTTGACAGCGGTTTCGGTTTAAAAGTTTAGTTTTGGTTAAATCGTTCATGTTAGCGCGATCAGGGCCCAGTACTGTAAGATTCTATTCTCAAATAATGAGATAGCAAATTGTACCTATGCTGAAACATTTATTTATTTATTTTTAGTTCTTCATCTATAACGCGAGTGTTTTATATGTCTGATTGTCAAGACCATCTATGCTCATCATATATTTGTGGGAGTTTGATAAGCACTCTAAACTAGGCTGTCACCTTTGCTCCGTACTTTTCATTGTCCACGACACGACACGACTTTGTAACAAGAAATGATTTATTAGCAACAATTTCAACGTTTGTTACACTCGCGCTACGTTTTACGACAGAGTTTCATAACAAAATGAAGTCTAATATCAGCCCGGGTTAAAATTATGAAGCTAAAACTGAAGGTTATTGAAAACGTGACTTACATTTACATAGATTGTATGAGATGTTATAAGTAGACATGTGGCTGTTTGTTTATAAAAAATATATTGCGATTTACTTGGATTAAGCGGCGTACGTGAAATTGTAGAGGCGTAACGCGTTTAAACAATTTATGTGTTTGCAAGAATATTAAATTAAGATAATGCTAAAATAAATGAAACAGAGTTAGTAGATAATTGGTTGTATTGTCGTAAGGCATAGAGTATGGAAATAATGTTTTTCTTTGTCGTAGGGTGATGGCAGGGTGACGTAGCGAGCGGACGTGGCAGCGAGAGCGGGCGGGTAGAAGCGGCGCGGGCGGCGGCGATGCAATCTACTCACATTCATAGGGCCAATCAAGCACCAACCCGCTTCCCCCGCGAGCCACACCTTCACCCCGAGCAGGGTCGGATCGATCAACTATCAACTATCCACGACCGAAATCACAATAAGAATCTAAAGTAGGTATAAAAACGCTACTAAAACGAATTATGGTCAAGAAAAAAAAATCTGTTCAAACAAAACAATCCCGCTGTTATGTACAAAATTGAAGAGAGTTCTTTAAAATCATAGCCTTGTCTCGCAATTTATTCTATTATATGCCAGAGTAATTTTCTTCGGTTGATTTCAATACTCTTTAGCTACTCTTTCCTACAAATAAGTATTATGCTAAAATTATTTTAAAAATGCTTACTTCTACAGGAAAAGTTGAGCGGACAGCTCTGCTAAACTAAACATATTTTCGTTTGAAGTTTTTTTAACTAATGATCAATTACGTATAAAAATATAGTAATCCAAAAATATTTTGCTTCAGATTGTTCTTTTACGGGTCAGTTAATAGGGTTAACAATAAGAAATAAATTTGGCACAAGTTCATGTAAATTCCATGTCCGCGCAATGAAGCGTGAAATTTTCGACGCGAACAAACTTCGTAAGTTGTAGCAATAAATGTATTTAGGTTTAAAGCCTAACAAGCAAAGTTGAGGCGCCTCGTTAGATCAGGCTATATTAATGAGGCTGTCACTCCTATTAAAACTCTTCAGCCCTATTCCACCTTGTTAGCAGTTGGCAATGGCTGCGAAACACGATATCGATTCGACAATAAAGTCGTTTAATACAAGCCTTTCCTTTCCACTTAACTCGTTATCACTACGAAAGTTTATTTTTAATTTTTAATAAGTTGTTTTTTTTTCAAATAGTTATGCGCACTATCCAGCTGTTATATTTATATAATATTAACTTTACTAACTGTTCCCGCGCGGCTGTTTGTACTTCTTTCATATTGAAATTAAGCAACATAATATGACCTTTTTTCCATAGAGATAGATTGATATTATTGGTATTGGTTATTGGTATTATTATTTAGTGTAATGTTAAGTATTTTATGTAAATACTATTTGTATGTAATTAATCTTAAATATACTATTATTTATGCCGCCAACCCGCAATGCACTATTCCATTCAAACGATTTACTTAAACTTAGATTGCCTGGTAGAGATTGCTACCTTAGCAATAAGGCCGCCTGTTGACTCAACTTTGTTTATGTACTGTATTATTTATGTGTTTTCTGAATTGGTGTCAATAAAGAATATTTGTATTGTATTGTATTGTATTGATGGCTGGACGGACAGTGACATAGGCTACTTTTTTGACTCAGAAAAATACTTCATTCCCACTACGAGAAAAATGTAAAACAATACGGGCGCGGCGGATAGTTACTAAAGATTATTTGTATTTGTGTTTTATATTGTCCAAATATTTTTCGAAGTGCGGCCCTGTTTGCGAAGCTCACGTACGACCGCTCGTAAGTTCAATGGAGGTGTTGATTAAAAATATTTCCCATGTGCGCCGGATAAGGCCCAATTGGGCTGGCAATCAGCCGCGCGCCGGCCACCGCTAATCATGCTACGCCACTCTACGACATGCTACGACACATGCTACGACACGGCTACGACACGGCTACGCTACTGTTTTTTTGCTACCTAATAGTTGGCGGCTCTATGCGTTTCAAATTATTAGCGTTGAAAATTTTTTTATAATAAGAGTTACAAAATAAATGACGGATAACATTTTGCTAGATAAGAGTAATGCTTTATATGGTTAACTCATTAGAATTGTAATAATTATTATGTTTTGTAGTTTAAATAAAATTAAATGACATAGCAACCAGATCCATCTATTTATTAATTTGGTACAAAATCTTTAAAAAACTTCATAATTACTAAAAAAAAATTATGCTTTAAACTAAACCCGTGGGACGTTCTAACAAAGTGGGTTTTTAATGTTCAGTAATTACAATCTACGCTTTTACTCGTAATGAAGCAAAAACACACAAAGAAGATGAAAGGGCTACTTTTAAATACGTCGCAGTCGTTAGCTAAGATAAAACGTTCCTGTGAACGGCTGTAGTGAAGCGAATGTTTGCCATTGCCCAAAACGTTCGGCGCTTACAAAGCGCGCCGGCGCGCTGCAAAAACGACCATTTTCCGTTCTTGGAGTGCATTTAATTGGTGCGCTATCCCAAGTGCGTAGCTCACATTCGTGTATTAGGGCTCGGTGTACCTGTTAGCATCCAGCTAAAGCTAACAAGAAATTATTTTAAGGGTAACTTTAGTATACTTATTCACGAGAGTTCAGAGAATTGGAGCTCACAAATTAGGTAGCATTTCACAGTAAAGTTTATGAACAAACGCAAGATTGAGCTTTTCAGAAAGTAAGATAATTTGTTATTTATTTAATTTGTAGTAGGGAATACTAACTATCAATGATTTATGAACAAAACCACAAGGTTATCAGTACAAAACAAGAATTTATTCAACCAACTTAAATAAATAACAATTTCAGGTATGTAAAGAATTAATATAAGCAATAACCACAATATAACGCAAACGGAAGGTAGTTTCGAAAAAATAAGCCAGCTATGAGTTTCGCATACGTTATTGTTATGATTGAGAAGCGGAGGCCGATTCGCGTAACGGTTGTCGTACGCGAATAACAAAGCAAGGGAAGCAAATTGTTACTAAGCTTGAATTTTATTATGAGAAGATAATATTATGTGAATTGGCAGTTTTAAAGTAAGCAACGCAATTGTTCCGTCTTGCGGAAGCAATTCGTTAATAAAAGTGATTAAGAGTAAAACTGGGAATTAAATTAGATTTGATCCGGCTTGCGGATGCAAATCAGCAAAAAGCAAATTATTGTTTATAGGTTATCTATGTTATTAACAATGAAAGGTGACGTTCCGTGTTACGGAAGCGAAAAGTGACATAGACTAACAAGCTAGCTAGACTAATTAATTAGTGAGCTAAGTGAATACTATTTAACTACCCGGTGAGGACCGTGATACGGAAGCAGCACCGTGCGGCTAAACAATATGTGTGCGTTCAAATCGTTGCGTCGTTTTCGTGTTCCGACTTGCGGATGCGCGTGTAACGGCGGATCGAATTGAACTGAGGATTGGGGGCTCACAGCTGGCTTTTATAGGCAGACGCGCGGTCGGTCATTGACGTCGATGATCACGCGTCGATGTAGTGCGCGTCCAGGTTGATCACGCGTCGATGCTGTGCGCGGAGCTGTGGTAGTGGGCCGGCCGCTGGCGCGTTACAGTCTCCCCCTCTGGCTCCGAAGACGTCTCGGCGAGAGAGACAGGACTGTGGCTGTGGTCTTGACCGTCTTCTTGGGTCGTCCTCGCTTGCGTAGTGGCATGCTTGTGGCGTCGTATCAGAGCTCCGGAAAGGGCGGAGCGCCGACGCATGGTACAAGCCCAGGGGCTCGTCAGGTGAAGACAGATATGATCTGATCTGATGATCTTCCAATATTGAATGTTTTCTTCATTTGTGTAATCTTCCAGAGCTTGGATGATCTTTTTGATACTCTCGTCTTTTAATTGTTCTGTCCTGATTTCCTTAGCGCTTCTCCTTGGAAAGTCTACAATAATACTGCATATATCGCAATCATCTTGTGTTTCAACATCACACGTAGGGCGAGACAGTGCATCTGCCACGACATTAGTTTTACCGGTTATGTACTTGATCGCGATGTCGTAGGCTTGTAGTTGTAGTGCCCATCTTGCTAGTCTTCCTTGGGGGGTTTTCAGTGTCATCAACCATTTCAAGGCTTGATGATCTGTCATTATTGTGATTGGGGTTCCCTCAATGTAACCGCGGAATTTGTTGACAGCCCACACTACAGCTAGTGCTTCACGTTCTGTAGTTGAGTAGTTTCTTTCAGCTTTTGTCAACAACCTACTAGCAAACTCAACAGGGTGTTCGTTTTCACCCTCCCCCTGGACTAAAACAGCACCGATAGCATAACTACTAGCATCAGTTTTGATAACATATGTTTTGGTACTATCTGCTTGTACCAATATTGGTGCAGTGACGAGACTTGTCTTGAGAGCTTCAAAAGCTTTTTGCTGTTCGTCTTTCCATTGCCATGGAATATTCTTTTTTGTTAGACGTGATAAAGGTTCTGATTTCTTTGCGAAATTGGGTATGAACCGTCTATACCAGGAACACATTTGAAGGAAGGATAGCAAATGTTTAAGGTTCCTTGGCGCGGGTTGCTTCGTTATGGCAGTAACCTTTTCTGGATCAAGCTCTAATCCATCAGGGGTGATGTAGTGACCCAAGTATTTCACTTTTGGACAGCAAAATTTACATTTCTCTTGGTTAATAGTCAAATTATACTCTCTTAAGCGATCAAAAACTTCTTGTAAATCTTTGCAATGCTGCTCGAATGAAGTTGAAAGTACAATTATGTCATCAATGTACACAAGTAATTTAATATGACTCAGAGAAATTCGGAATCTGTCCATTAATCGCTGGAAAGTTGCTGGAGCATTTCTCAGTCCAAACGGCATTCTCAGAAACTTATACATTCCAAACGGAGTAATAAAACAAGTCTTAGTTTGATCTTGTTCTTGCACTTGAATCTGCCAATATCCGGCACGCAAGTCTATAGTTGACATGTAAGGCGTGGGTTTCGCATTGTGCAGAAGATCGTCGATTCGAGGTAGGGGGTATGCATCAGGAGTCGTAATCGCATTGAGTTGTCTATAATCAACACAGACTCGCGTACCTCCATCCTTCTTAGGCACCATAACGACTGGTGATGACCATGGTGATTGGCATGGCTCAATAATGCCCTCTGAGAGCATTTTACTAACTTCCTGTTTCAAAACTTCAGTTTTTACAGGAGACAACCTATACGGAGCGACTGAAATCGGTTTATGATTACCAGTATCAATAGAATGTTCAATCTGCGTGGTTGGCTTACCATTTGATGTGAACACGTCTTCATTCTTCTTTAGAAGCTTCTCCAGGAGCTGCTTTTCATCGCTATGTAGCAACGTCCCGATTGAGGCAATGTCCGTGTCTAGGTTTAGTTTAGGTTTACGTTTCTTATTCTTTTTAGACTTAGGTTCCTTTTCTTCTCTAGTTTTAGGTTTCGTTTCTTCACTAGTTTTAGGTTCCGTTCCAAACAGGTTGGCTGACTCTGGCGATAGACAAGACTTAAGCTCTTCTTCGTATGAGGCTAGATTTTCTTGTGCATCATAGTACAGTGCATCTAATACTGGGGAATAGCCATCGAATAATAATCGTGGGCGTTTGTTTGGTGGTGTAGACAGATCAAGGGGAATCAATGGTCCGTAAGTTTGCTTCTCTGGTGTGGTTGGGTTAGTGGCAACCATCGTGGCAGTTTTCATTACATCTGGTTTAATAGACGGAGGAATGGATGCTTCCATTGGACCAGGTAGTTTACTGCGTTTGGTAACAGGCGTAGGCTTAGATGTACCGGGTAATACTTCCAGGACACTGCTACGCATTGGAATTTCTAGGCTTCCGTTCTTTTCTGGCGTGATCGGCATGGGTGACACGATTTTCGGCATTGCGAACTGAGCGTGTATTTTATCGATGATATCCACATGGAGATCCTCTTCCTCCAAATCATACGCCGTTCTTGGATCATCAAGAAACCGACAAGTCATCTGCGGTATATTTAGAACCATCAGGGAATCCGTGATGAAGCCTACTCCGAGAAGTGTGAGGTTGGTTTTCGCTTCGGGAAGAACCAAGAATGAGGTAGGTACAACTCTGCCATAGATAGTTACGGGTGCCTTGACAGATAGCACGCTATGCTTATTAGTTACACCATCTGCAAGTGTGATATTCATTGTCTTTTCTTCAAAGACATAACCATTCTTTTGCAGTTGTCTGTACAATGAATATGAAGCTACATTAGATCGTGCGCCTGTATCTAAATGACCAATCCCTTTGATTTGTCCTATCTGTATGGGTACCGTTGGTCTCAAGTTAACCTCTGATGACTTTAGCATGCAGAAGCTGGTATCTACCGTAGATGTGGAAGCTCGTGCCTTACATTTAGGACAACGACTGCGGATCACACCGGGCTCCCCACATCCGTAACAAGAGAACTTTGCCTTGTTCTCGTCATTACCAACTTCCGTTTCATTTTTCTTTCCCATCTTTTCATTCTTTTCTGCTTCAGCTTTTGCCTTCTTACGACAGACCTCAATAGTGTGTCCACTCAACCGACAGTATGCACAACGTTTTAAATTTTTACTGTGAGCAGTTTTATTCTGCTTTGGTTGGATCACACTTTGTTCTGGCTGCATAAATCTCTTTTCTTTCAGATTCCTCTCTATTTCTCTTGCTTTCTCTAACAACTGGTCGAAACTATCTATTTTATCTCTGGACATCTTGTCTCTTATTTCGAACCGTAATGTGCCAAAGATAAAGTCTATTTGCTGACTTTCTGGGCCTGGACCTGGTTTAGGTATTTGGGCTAACAATGCTCTCTTTCTGGCTACAAATATTTCAGTAGGAGTTTCATCATCCTGCTTTACAGTGATCACCTCCTGATATACTTCATAGGCCATTCTCCTTGGAGCAAAAGTATGTCGTAGCCTTGCCTCGAAATCCGTCCAAGTCACGACCTGATCTTTAACTCCTTGCCACCAAATAGCTGCATCGCCTGATAAAATCAATGGCAGACCAGTGATGGCGTCGGTGTCAGAAATATTCTCCAGCTTCTTAAAAATTTTGACAGCGGCTAAAAAGGTTTCAACCTCTGCGCTGTTGCGCTGACCATTGTACTTGGCTGTACATTGAGCCATAGTACTGGTTCGTTGATTTCCTCCTATCTTCGACAGTAATTTTCAAATTGCTCATTTGATAGACTCATCCTGTTTTCTTTACCTAAAGAAACGCGTCTAGTGACAACTACCTTTCGTGCGTTATAAGTGGGTTGCCTATGTGGCTTTGGTCTAAAATTATATCTTTTGGTTGATGGGTTGGGCTCAGAAGGCCCCACGTTGGGCGCCAGATTGTAGTAGGGAATACTAACTATCAATGATTTATGAACAAAACCACAAGGTTATCAGTACAAAACAAGAATTTATTCAACCAACTTAAATAAATAACAATTTCAGGTATGTAAAGAATTAATATAAGCAATAACCACAATATAACGCAAACGGAAGGTAGTTTCGAAAAAATAAGCCAGCTATGAGTTTCGCATACGTTATTGTTATGATTGAGAAGCGGAGGCCGATTCGCGTAACGGTTGTCGTACGCGAATAACAAAGCAAGGGAAGCAAATTGTTACTAAGCTTGAATTTTATTATGAGAAGATAATATTATGTGAATTGGCAGTTTTAAAGTAAGCAACGCAATTGTTCCGTCTTGCGGAAGCAATTCGTTAATAAAAGTGATTAAGAGTAAAACTGGGAATTAAATTAGATTTGATCCGGCTTGCGGATGCAAATCAGCAAAAAGCAAATTATTGTTTATAGGTTATCTATGTTATTAACAATGAAAGGTGACGTTCCGTGTTACGGAAGCGAAAAGTGACATAGACTAACAAGCTAGCTAGACTAATTAATTAGTGAGCTAAGTGAATACTATTTAACTACCCGGTGAGGACCGTGATACGGAAGCAGCACCGTGCGGCTAAACAATATGTGTGCGTTCAAATCGTTGCGTCGTTTTCGTGTTCCGACTTGCGGATGCGCGTGTAACGGCGGATCGAATTGAACTGAGGATTGGGGGCTCACAGCTGGCTTTTATAGGCAGACGCGCGGTCGGTCATTGACGTCGATGATCACGCGTCGATGTAGTGCGCGTCCAGGTTGATCACGCGTCGATGCTGTGCGCGGAGCTGTGGTAGTGGGCCGGCCGCTGGCGCGTTACAAATTGATTTAAAAAAATACTAGGATGCATTCAATCGTTTAAACAAGCTCGTGGGTGGCAGATGAAAGTTAATTGAATAACGTCTAAATATCACCCGAATCCGTAATATATTATATTATTTTTAATACAAAATTACCGCGACATTGTTGATTCGCAAAGCCATAAATTCTTCATTCCACATGACGGATAGTAAAGAGTATATGTATTGGGCCGTCTCCAATATCGCGCTGTATATCTAATTTACAGTCATTGGATCGTCGCCTTTCCAGACGGTTGTAGGAACGGTTATATTGTGGGTAGTATGTAACTGTCTAGTATAGGCGGAGTTGCTTGTTTTTTTCCCGATTGATCTAAATTCATTAGGAAAGCGAGCACGTAGCCGCGTGCGCAGCTCCGCGACATGCTGAGGTTTTTGCGCGCCACTCCGTCTAACAAGATTGAAATAACCGTGCGCCTTTGAACACGGCATTTGAGCGCTGCATGGAATGAAACAAAGACATGGACGCAAAAGGAATAATGAGCTTCGAGATTAGAACACATTCAATTCAAGACATCTGCGGGACTTTTATTATAAATTCGAAATTCAAGTTCAAATCATTCAAGTTTGTAATTTTTTTATTGAAATTTTTATCATACTGATAGGTAATTATATAATCTGCTAGTAATTTTCAAAGCTAAAATTAAATAAAAACTCGTCCATTTTCAGTTTCTTCAAATATATATAAGCCGCGCCGCCGCCGCCGCCGTATGCTTCCTAGTTTAGAATTATTATTTGACCAACCTAATCTTCTAATTGTGTTATTGTATTACGAGTTAATAGTCCATGTAATAGGCAGCAGCTTTCATCTGCAGGAGTTTCACTTGTATAACCAACATCAACTGCGATCCCCAATCCGGACAGGGGGATTATGGCAACACCTCCTAACCAGGAGCTCTTAGTTCAAATGTGGACTGTTGTAGTTGGTTTTGTAAAAATCAAGTTAAAAACAAGAATCGTTTCAATGCAACCTGTAAAGCATTCGATTAAGGTGTGTAGAGCATAATAAGTTTTTTACTTTTCTATGTTTTACTACTCTGTTCAGAACTGTGTACGGTTATTTTTTTATTGAGTACGGTGGCTGTGTGCCGGTAGCGATTAGGAACCGTTTATTTAATGGAAGCACCTACTTATTGTTGACGTCGCGTCGGTTTTTGCTCGACCCACCCGGCCTGCTGCGTCCGCGCAGACGGGTTTTATCGCCGCATAGATCGAAGTATCGCAATTCCTGACAGTCTCAATAAGAAAAGTATATCTTAGCTACACATTTTGTAGCCGAAGCAGACAGACGTACTACGGACATAAAAAGATTTTTTATTGTAAATCTAAAATTAAATTTGCCGGATAGAAATTGCTACCTTAGCATTAGGGCCGCTTATTTGTAAATATACGTTTATTGTTGTGAACTGTATTTCTTATTGTTACTGGTATGCAATAAAGTGTATATTAGCCTGTAGCCTATCCGACACCCCAGTTATTTTAAATTTTCAGAGAAAGGTAATTTTCAGTTTTTTATCTATACAGTTAATCACGCTACACGAACACGGAGTGCTACACATTTTAATAAAAGCACAACATGGTAGCATTTTTAAATCTGGCAATTATACGAGTAATTACGCTAAAAGATAGGCTATGAAACACACTAAATGAAACACTGAAATGAAATCACTCAATGAAATTTATTAGATACTTATAAGCCAAATGCAATCGGCGAACTATTAAGCCGCGTACCCACACACGTGGAAAAGAGCCCACTCGCTAGAAAAGAGAAAGGATTCCGTGGAATCCGAGTTTATATGCTGTCTGCCCTACAGAAAGACGGGCGGAATGTATGATACAGGTTGCATATAAACTTGGATTCCGTCCCGCAGCCCGCTCTTTCCCGCATCTGTGGGTTCGCTCCTTTAGTAAATACTTTGTTGGTGCAATTTCAATTAAGTAAACGAAATTAAAATCCACAACTTGCAGAGATTATCTTTATGGATTTTGATGCCCGAAGGTTCTGTTTTAGACTTTATCTAAATGTCATAAAGGCTGTTATAGGATAAGCCAGGTTGAAATGCTAGATGTTATCAGATTTTCTAGGTAATTAGTTATACCAAAAAGGCACTTGCCTGACCTTTGCCCGGCTCCTTGATATTTGCTGCTTTTGATAGTAAAACTTCACGATTATAACTAAGTTTGTGATTGTAACTTTAATACGTCGAGTCAATAAATATAGATTTCACATGGTTTGCTAACAATAATTGGATATAATATTAACTGGATGTTTTTCATTTATTACCATAGACTTAATAAGTATTAGCGGCAACGCCCGCGATTTTCCAACCCTCATTATATATAAGTATATATATATAAGTAATGTGTGAAAAATCTAGTAAATCCGGTGCTTCGTTTAGGGTAAAAGAAGGACAAACAAACAAACACAATTTTGCATTTATAATTTATTGCATAATTATATATTCAGACAATATTTAATTTAAAAGAGAACTAAAAACCTCCTAAGGTTAGCAAAATTTAAATGAGTTACGAAAATCTAATACAAAACCACTTTAGAGTTGTAATTAATAATATCCTTTTAGCGAATAGCGATGACAGACAGTTTTTTTGCCTTGTCGATATCTTAGGGAAAAAATATTATTAGCTCTACATAAATATTATTGGGCTGTTAAATTGAAAGTACCCACACTTCTTACGTCAAGTTCCACGATTTATAGAAATAATAACATGTTCCAGTCAATCGTTCGTTAACAGCTCACATAATATCCCCACCGAGGGGCTCGAGCCTACCCAGATATCAGGGTGAATAGGCCTTAGTCGACCACGCTGGCCCAGTGCGGGTTGGTCAACTTCACACACAACCTTTGAATTTCTTCACAGGTGTATGCAGGTTTCCTCACGATGTTTTCCTTCACTCTAAGGGCCTGGCCACAGCTTCGCGCGACGGCGGCGGCGGCGGCGGCCGCGGCTAGCTGTGAACGACTTCTATGAATACGTATACAAATTGCCTAGTTTGTTTCCATCGCTGGCCGCCGGTCGCGGACGCCGCCGCCGCCGCCGCCGCCGTCGCGCGAAGCTGTGGCCAGGGGGTTAGAGCGTCGAATAAACGTACATATGAATTCGAAAATCGAAAACACATTGGTACGTGACGAGGTTTGAACCCGCGAACTTCCGAATAAAAGTCAACGGGCTTAGCCACTTGGCCATCGACGCTCTTTAGTAAATACAAATGCAATTTTATCGAAAGAACTGCATGCGTAGCGTTCCGACAAGACTTGAAGCGGTCATGAAGCGGTCTCCGGACTCTACATTAATAAACTTTATGACCAAGACGATTAAAATTGTCGTGTCGCCCAGTCGCGACTGGACAATACTGGACATGCCTCTTCTCGCATACTAGGCACCCTCATGCCTGCCAATGTTCACTTTAAATCAAGCACATGCGTTTAATTAAAACATTCTTTTCTACAAAGCGTAGCACAAAAAAGGGAGCGGGAAAGACTCCATTTACACTATTTGATTGCATTCTCATAGTATCCGGAATAGGTTTTCAACTGCACTTAAATCTTTTTAATTTACCTGAGTGCAATGCAATTTGAAAATGAGACCAATCATGCCATTAAAAATACATACACTGCGGATATTTACGACTAATAAATTTCGTACAGTATAGTAAAAAGATATGAGGACATTTTCTGAACTCGTTCCTTTTGGAGTTTTATGATTCCGCGTGCACTTCTGGGCTCCATTATGTGAGTGATTTAATTTGTAATAAAAACTAAATAATGGATTTTTATCGCTATCGACAGAAAAGCAACAAATTTTATTTTCTGATGTATATTTAAGATTACTTTTATTTAAGTATTTGTTGCCAACATAACGGTTTAAGTTTCGAAGAGTAAGAAGCTGCATTTTGAGAGAGTTCGACGAACTTCTGTGAAAGTATTTTTCCGAGCGTTTTTGAAGAATAAAAGTAATTAGATAAAAGGTATGGGTAAAAGCTCTTGGTAGTATGTTGTAACAGTTGATGTTAGGCGGCGGTGTGAGTGTCGGTCGAATCAGGCAGCTCTCGTCGACTCACTCGGTTTCCTTTATAGTGCGCACTCTCTTGCGGAAGTGCTTGACACGGCTAGAATCACGTGGATACGCCTGTACCCATTATCTATTTTCATACTTTTTAAAATAATTGGAAAAGATAATATTAGAGAGAGTTCAAGACAATTTTTTCTGTGGCCTCATAAATATTAAATGTTTTCTTTCTTATTTTAATAAGGCATTTTATCAAAATTTTGCTGTATGACAGGGTCCATCCATTTGGTACTTTTGCACTCATAATAAAATATTTTCTTGCGACAGGTTAACGTAATCTTAGTAATGAATTTACTTAATTAACCAAGAAAGTAAGAAAATAGTATTTATTTTACTTATGTAAGTATAACTCATCGGTCAGATCAATTCTTTTAATTTGAAACGGATTATTAACATTATTTTAGAATGCCTTTATTTAATCAACATCAAGTCGGTTGATTGCATTATATTGAATTTATGTACCTAGAATTTGGTGTAATCCTTTAGATTAGACATTTTGCGGAATAGATCACTGCTATATTTTTTGGCCATCTTGCTGTAGAAAAATATTATTTACCTTTTAATACAGTGGCATGTCTACACGAATCGAACATTTCGCAGCAATACTTTTAATGGATCTTGTGAGTTTTTGCCTTTATTTATACGTTACGATGTGCGCATAATGGATCAGCAGCAAACACTTAGTAGATATGTGATACGAACGAACAGTGTATTAGCGGCTTTTACAATTCCCTTAACGTATTCTGTAAGTACCTTTATTTATAGAGATACCAATCGCTCTGAATGAGCTTTGATATTGTTCTTAAACATTTTTACTTTGTTACTTTTATCTTTTACATCATTAATATTTATAATTTTAACGTAATGGAAAGACCTGAACAAAAATCTCAATCACACAAAGTGCAGAACAGTGTTGAATAAAAATGGTAGTTGGTAAATGGATATTCTCGTGACACGGCCTGTTCCGTGTGTGCGCGACTGTACCGGCCTCAGTGTTACATGTCGCACGTAAAAACAATTAAAGTTGCACAATGAAACGGCCACAGTACACACTACACAGTGAGCGAGGAATAGAATGTTAATGGAACAATACGCACTGCCGGCGAATCCAATAAGCAACATGACCGAGATTGCTCTCCAGTTATTCTAGTTTCAAGTTAGAAACAGAATATCCTTTTACGAATATACTATTGTAAAATGCATTTGCGTTGGCCACGACACGACACGACAAACATGGCAAGCTTAGTTTATTGGTAAATGGCGAATAGACGTGAAGCAATTTAACTTGTAGTAATTTATTCAAAGTTTAATTTTTAGTTGGGCTGTTTGTTGATAAATGCAAATAGTTATTCATGAGAAGTGTAGTGCGGGTTTGGTATGTGTAACCGATGGTTTGCTTAGAGCACGGACGCCAGACGAGACCGGCCCAAGTGTGTTAATTAACTGGGAGCGTGTAAGGCGACGCTCACGGCCGCTCTAATTGCGCGATTATTCCTCCGCGACGCCTAACTGCTGGATGAAATTTAATTAAAGTTTGTTGTTCAAATAGATTTAATTAAAGTAATGTTGTAGCGAGTGGCGCAACGCCGAGCGGCGGGCGGGCTGCCGAGCGGCGCGGCTCAATCCGCGTGAGTGCTGCGCAACTTTTCTAATTCATTACTTCTGAAAGCGTTCCCGTGGTGGCAGGCACTCTTAATAATTTGTATTGTGTAGCGCTTTAGTGAAATCTCAATCTCTTCCAAGCTTTCGGAACGAACTACCTGAATTCCACTAAGGCGCGCGCGCCGGCAGCCGACACTGATATTAGTCAGCGTCACCACTTTATACCACTTACACTAATGGATATCCAATTTCAACATACCTACTGCCATTGAATCGAATTTTATAATCATTTAAATATACATAAAATAGATTTGTTAATTAAATTATCCATAAATAGCTTGATACATCATCATTACGGAGACAGTGTGCCGTTAAAAATTACATGGAAATGGACTCTCGATTACAAATGCAACGTTAAAAGCTACATTAAGATAAAAGCTGTGCGCCATAATTCGTATTAATTATTAATAGAATTGTCAATTAAGACGGAATAGCGGAGACCTTGTGAAAATAGGAAATATTTATCTATCCAAAAATAACAATTGCGGGAACGATCCGCGCCGTAAGCGACGAACGATGTTCGCGTCAATTACGGCTAATGGAAAACTTAAATTATGATAAAAGCTAAATGGCCGGCGGATGCTGCGTGTCCCCGGGTCGTGCTCGCGCGCCGTGCCGGTACCGTGCCGGGCCCATGCTGGGTCGTGCCGGACGACACATAATTGATTCTTAGAAATAATAACTCTACCACTGCCTGTGCTTATCTTACCCTAGACAGACGATTGATGTCTTTTTTTCGTTGGTAAACTGATTGTATAGGCAAAGTTAGTGATAATTTTTACAAAGTATTATACAATTACTTTCATTGAAAGGTATAAAAAAAAATATTGTTATTAGGTTTTAAAAAACATCCTGTAATCGTATTAGTATAGATAAGTAAATAAAATAACAGTGAAAAAACGAAGTCAGAGTATAAATTATTTATTATACCCTAAGAGTACGATGATGTTTACTAAGGTAATGTAAAAAGAATATAAGGGACTAAGAGAATGGAATTTTCATGATCTAACGTGAATCTTCTAGTTAGTTTTGAAAACAGAAAACTAACTGGTACATCGGACCAAGGATGTTCTATGTACTAGTACTTATAAAATCCTTGCATCGGACAAAGTAACACAACTATTTTTTGTGTCCAAATCGAATCAAGCAATGAATATTTTAAATGTTGTGTTAATGAGCAAGCTTGAGTGTCATGTCCATTGTCGTTTTTGTTCTCGACGGAGCAATGTAGCAGTGATTGTGCCGCACTGTGGTCTGAAAATTAAATTTCATGGCCTTTGGTTAAGAAACTTTTTATTGCAGTTTTTTTCGTGTTTTTTTTTTCTTTTTACCATTAACGACGTTTAAATATATTAGGTGACAGATGAGGTGACATAACATTTGTGTATGAACAATTTTTATAGCCCTAATTTTAAAAATAAGAAATCGCAAGAAAAAGAGGGAGGGATGTAATATTATTTTGATAATAACAAATTTTAACTACTTTTTCTTTGTTTAAATTTTTACCATTTAACTGGACGTCTTTCAATGAAAATCGCGCTTGCCTGTTTTTACGTTTATAAATAGTAGGTATATGGCAAATAAATGTCTTTTAAATTATTTCCAGCCTCCAGCCTCCATTCAATAGACTAGGAAGGGTCTTTTCGCAGAATCCGAGCATCCAATATTTTTGTTCATTTTATTGGCCGGTAGTACCTGCCATTGATTAGTGCAGACTTAGTTAATAAACTATAAGAAAAAAAAAAAGTTTGTATTTATTTTCGATGAGACTTTTTTGCAAGCATAATATTGTAATTTGTGTCCAGTGTGCGGCGCGGCCCACAAAAGCTCTCTGTCGGGCAGCTTTCAGCCGATTACCCGCGACGCCCGGCCTAATTTGATTGCCGCTCGCCATCAATTACCTCGCGACCACCGCCGCTTTTTATTTACTGCTCCCGCGCCATCTCCTCGCGACTTTTCGCTTATTTATTAAACGCAAGGATTTATTGTGCGTGTCCAAACGACTTTATTAGCATTGTTCCTTTTTGATTGCTTATTGTTCCTTGCGAATCATTAAAATGGCTATGCGTCGCCGTAGCTATCGACATAGATTAGGTGTCGGAGGTCAATCGATTATAAACGCCTTTGCGTATAATTACATTACTGCAACGGGTTATACCACTCCATTGCTGGCCTAAAGCTTCCTCTTTAAACCTCTATTCTTGATATTTCTTTATTCTTGATTCTTGGTTATATTCAAAGGTAGAGACTTTATAGGGAGGTGTTATCGTAATCCCCATGCTTGGCAGGCGAATTGGGGATCGCAGTTGTTATCCATTACATGACGCTGCTACTCATCCTCTAAGTTTGGTTTGATGCTGCGAATGGGACCAGGTTCGTTGTCAACCATCATTGGGTTAATCCTATTCCAGGAACCTCAAAGATAATTATATTGGCAATGTATAAAAACATAATTATTTCATTAAAAAATGGCAAATGCGTTGTTGTCGCCCTGGAATTCTCCTGCTCACGCGAGACGATCGTTATTCGATGCGCGTGATGTAAATAAAGAGTGGGATTGCGTTTCGTTGTCTGCCAGTCAATTTCCTTGATGAACTCACAATTACGGAAATTGGAAGCGCTGCCGCCGCCCTCGCGTCTCCTGCCTTCCAACTAACTTCCATGAATTTAATACTCCCTTCACTTATTTGAAACAGCACATCAAATCATTTCCAGTTTACAGCGCCCATTTAAATATTACATTCGTAAAAAGCTGCGTCATGTCTAAAATTACCATACGGCATTTCAACGTTTTAATTAACTCTTAGGTAACGCATCGTTGACACGGAGTTAATTTAATTATTTCTTGCGACGCCACGCGATATCCATTTCAAAAGTTTACTAATGAGACGCATGTGGAGTTCTGGAGGAGTGTCGTCTGGCCAACGTGCAAGCCACCACGCAACGTGTAACAAGCCACGCTTCGTGTAATACAAGCCACGCAATTTTGTACAGTACACTTCCCGCTACGAGTATCTTTGTAGAACAAGTGAGGAGGCGACGGCTGTATCCTTATTGAAATCTTTACTGGCCTCATTGTTCCATTCTCAATTTGGGCGTCCTTGCAAGTTTACGCATCTCTTTCACGAGTAAATTGCTCTGCTCCGTCGGAGGAGTCATAAAGAAAATTGCTATACAGTTGATAAATAATTTATCTGAAAGCCCGCCCCAGTCACCGAAACGCGCCGGGTAGCACTGTTTTCACTTCCACCTAATATTACTTTCCTTTTGTACAATTTTGCAACAGGGCCGTTCGCACGTTCCCTTCCTTTTATGGGCAATAAGTGGAACGCAATTATATTTATGGAGCAGAAATGGTTAGGAAAACTAATTTTACCGAGTATCACTAATATATTTTATGGAAGGGAAAAGTTAATGTTATAATTCGTGGACCTGTGTATTAAATAAATTGGTGTTGGCTGTAATTGTATGATCGTTTTTGCAATGTAACTAACGAGTATTTCTCTATAAGCATTATTTTCTATTTAATTTTTTATGAGCATCGGTGACCAAGTGGCAAGAGACGTTGACTTCTATTCGGAACTTCGCGGTTTCAAGTCTCGGCACGCAATGTGATGGTGTCTTCTTACTGATTAAACGTTTTTCTATCTATCTATCAATGTGTTTTGGATTTGCGAATTATGGTGAAGGAAAACATCGTGAGAAAACCTGCAAACCACCTGCGAAGTAATTCAAAGGTTGTGTGTGAAGTTGACCTACCCGCATTGGGTCAGAGTGGTCGACTAAGGCCTATTAACCCTGATTTCAGGGTAGACTCGAGCCCCTCGGTGGGGACGTGTATAAGCTGGTAAATGTAATTAAGAATTTGAACTGAATCTTAAAACATATTAAGGATTTGTAAGTGCGAAAGTGTGTTTGAGTGATGAGGCCGCTAATTAGGGAAGTTGGGTATTCAGGTCCGGGCCGGAAGCGTTTCCTAATTACCGTGGCCCGTTTTAATTGCCTGCAGAACCTCATGTGTATAAACAACGTTTATTTAAATCTTAATGGTGTTTCATGATCTTTTGCAACCATGCGCTTTAAGTTAACAGAAACAAGAGTTAGTAATTATGTATCGAATTTAATTACTAAAATAATACTTAGAAAGGCTTATTGGTATGCGAAAGTAGAAGAACATTATGATATAAACTATCGTGTACGTGGACACAACTTTACTAAATAACGTCACAGTGCTTAATTACGAAGTCCTTTTCGTGTACTGCGGTTGTTTAATCAGCTATATCATGAACTAGTCGGTTTAGTTAGTTAGTATTTGTACAGTAGCCAACACATGCGACTGTACTCTCGCAATAGGAAACTCGCTTCTACTGCTATGGAATAACGGCACTTTCAAGGTCAAAATGTCCAGCCGCACATGCTGCCTACTGTTCGTACATCATGTTTCTACTAAACATGTTCACTATCATTAAAGTTTAAATTATTTTAAGAATAGAAGCTGACTGCGGAGAATTGTAGAGGTGATACGCTTGCTACGAATAGCTACGCCGTAGTATTGGTTTTTATATTACATAGTTGAACAATACAACTTTAAAACATATCTAACATAACATAACTATCCACTGCAAGGCTTAAGGCATCTCTCTAATCTAGGGATCCAATGCCATAATCAATACAATACAATACAAATATTCCTCCTAACTATATAATCCCCAAGTTTGGTAGGCGGGTTGAGTTCAAAAAATTACTAAGTATTTAATCTTAAAGTATTTTCAGGACAATAAGTAGCTATTGAATTAAACCGAACGCCAGACTTCATCATTTCCCTGTGACGTCACACAGCGGATTCAATTAGGTTCGTTTGTTTGCAGCCCCAATAAATACAGCTATCGTTAATTAGAATCAATCGTGTTGCGCCGACGTCGACTTGACACAAACACTGGAATCAGTCGCCGCGTGGGTGGTCGCGGCGCTACTGTCATTTGCTATTCCAAGTACAGACTTCATTAAAAGGACAATTTTGTTACGTATTAACAAATTCAGAAAAAAACAGCAACAGTACATTATGGTACAGTAGGTTACTAATATAGATAATAAGGTAATTGTACTAACAAGCTATGGACTAGTGTCTGATAATAAATGATTTTTTTTTTATTATTTTTTTTTTATTATATTTGGACATTGCTACGGTGGTGGCGGAATTCATGAGTTTGATCTCTAGCAGAATCAAAGATCTTGACTTGAATGACACTTTTTGGTGCGGGTTCACTACATGTTATCGAAAGTTGCTGCATACTCCCACCTGCTGGACTGATGGTCTAGATTTTTAATATAATTATAAATGTATTATAATATCTGTTTGTCTGTTATGCTTTCATGCCGAAACAGCTACACGAATTGTAATGAAAAAAATTAAGGTGATAGATGACATTACGAGGAAATAGGAGTCAACTTTACGCGATAAAATACTTCATATAAAGTAAGTTAATAACGCTAACGGAGTCGTGAGATAAAGAGCTAGTATCCCAAAACGATACAGTCAAATAGATTTTCTCATGGACACAGTGTCGATCAGCTGATTAAGAAGTAACAAAACGTTCTGTCTATTGGAACAAACTCGACGGAATTAATTTATTTGCTGGCGAGAGTACACATATTCACAGTGATTGATCTATTATCTGCAATTCAATTTAGATACATTTATCCGGTTGTTCGGAGACGTCTGGTCTTAATTTTAGAAGTTTTATGTGTACATATACTTTACTGTAATAGATAACTTTTTTCGTTCAGTGAAATCGTATGCATATATATATGCATCTAAGCTCGATAGAAATATCATCATTAACAGCCTGATAAAGTCCACTTGAAGGCAAACCTGGGTGGGAGCTTATTCTTGACATCAATATATATCCCGAGATCAACCCGATATAATAATAACTTCATGTTGGACTAAATGATGTTGGACACAATTGTAGTGTTGGACAAAATTAGTGTAGAACAAAATTCGTGTTGGATAAAATTCGTGTTGGACAAAATTCGTGTTGGACAAAAGTCGTGTTGGATAAAATTCTTCGTTGGACATAGTCGCGCAAAGGATAATAATAATAACGATTTATTTAATTTAAATGTTACACAGATTCAATGCAATGGCAATATCAATTTTAGAACGGTAGGTAGTTACTCCAAAAACGCAACGACTCTTGGAATCGACGTTATTAGACGTAGCTTCTAACATGATGATGTTCTTTGTTAATGTCCTTTAGACTTATTTATCTCAATAAAATTTCTGCCAAGAGTAATAAAACCCATGACAAATCCCTAGAAATGCAACCCAGAGCAGTGTCCTGCAAATCTCTGTGTATAATTAACAATCTTACGCGACGTAGCTCCGGTCGCACCAAGTCGATTAATCTTTCCATTTGCATCGATTTGAATGCTGATTGGAATTATACGAGTAGCTGACCAGGTACGGTCGGAAATAAGTTTTGTTGAACCATAAAAATGTTGATTATTAACTGAGCAGTAAAGCTGCGTTTCCACTAGGCAACAAGTGACGCTTAAAATGTAGGTACGGCAGCGTTGCATAACAGCGCGCAACGTTGCTAGCTGGCGCGTAACATGTTGACGATTATTGCCTAGTAGTGGAAACGCGGCTTAAGTCTGAAACTTTATTCAGGTAATCTCATCTCTACGTACGATATTTTTAGTTTATGAATGTATTTTTTATTTTATTTGTATTGTTACTAGTAATGAAGTTATTTTGCAGACGGTAGCTTGGTTTGGCTTATCTGTTGCAATCGGCCGGTCACGCCTGCGGCGCGGACTCTACACGTTACACGACAGGTTTACAACGACCCGCGTATTGATATTGATTTTATTAATTAACTGCCCACTTCGCACTCTCTACTTATAAATAAAAACCGGTCAAATAGAACACTCATAACTCGGCAATAACCGTACGCGAGCGGAAGAACTAAGTAGTGAATTTACATACACAAAACACTTTGGCTCTTTGCCTTGTAGTTGTAATCATTTTTCTCGAGATACGTTTCCATTCTTCGAATGGCGTATGTTTTGTTGGCGTCAAACTGTTGTGTTATTTTCGTTTATTTGCAGAATTCGTTGAAATTTCCCAGTCGTGAGTTTAATCGAAACAGTCTCCGCAGACTGTTCTATTAAACTATACAAGCACCGCGCTAGTGAGAAAACCTCTAACATTTTTAGAGTAATGAGAACATGTAAAGAAAATTGAATACTATTAACTTGCAGCTTAATTAGCCCGGTGCAAGTTAAATTGAATCTGGTGCGGGGGTAGGATTATAATGCAAAGTTGGTAACATGTCGGGATGGAGCGCGAGGCGAGCGAGGCGAGCGAGGCGGGAGCGGCGCGGCGCGGGCGCCTTCTCGCTATCTGTAATTAGGATCGAGTGCCGGAAGTGCTCCGCGACACAACACTACCGACCCGCCTCTTCTGTTTCTTAAGCCAAACGCAATGAGAAATAAACAATTACGGACTCAATGACAAAACCAAATCTTCTATGAGATCACCATGAGAGATTATTAGGCACGCGTGTCTAACTTGTTTTATTATCAGACCCAATACGCAAATTGAAAACTTTCCTACCACTAAACATTTTGCAAAATAACCATTCTGCACCTAAACGATATATTTGATTAAACAGTACGCAATCAAGTAAATTAATTTCTAAGTTGTTTTGCGGTAAAGTGTAGAAAGAAACTTAGTTATGCAAACCAGGGAGACACAATAGAATATCTGAAATTCCAATAAGTAATAAGCCATTCACGTTCCCGGCAAACACGGCGCTGTAGCCAGAATAGCGCTAATGGATTGTTGTTACTGACTTAGCTTAATTAAACAAGCCGGAGTCGACACTCAGACTCATAATACTGCTAATTAAACGCGGGTTTACACAGATCCGAAAAAGAGCCACTCAAACACGCTTAGCCGGTATTATTACAGTGTATTCAGGAGGCTCGGCAAACAGCCTCTCGTCGCAAGGGTGCTCCGTGATGCTCTCAAGTTTCGCGTTTAATTAGACAGATAGAGGCGCGGACGGGCCTTATTAGTATTGTCTACGGGGGCCCAATTAACACCCGGGAGGCGCCGTGGGTGGCTCCAAGTTCATTTTAATAATCAAGGGATCCCGTTGGCTTCGTTAACCAAATAATAGGATCGGGTGGCCCCGATGCCTCTCATTACAAAAAGTTATTTATACGAGCCAAGTTGTGACGCGTCATTGCGCCATATTAGAGCAATATTTCCGCGGCGTTTTCTCAAACTGAGGGTGATTGACGAGGACTTATCCAGACGAATTTCGCTCACGTACGGCACTAAACTTCTCAAGCAAGCCTAACAAACTCCAACCAGCCAGTAGCGGTGTAAAATATAAACAGATAAGTGCAACAAAGTGTTGCTGTGTGGTGGTTTATATTCCTTTCGTAAAAGGAATTAATTAAATCCCTGTCAATGATCATAATTTACGTTTATCTGGCGTCGACCAACATCCGCCTTATGAAGCAACACAGAACTGCTTTCTATTGTAATTCCTGCTTAATTTAATAAGCTGTGGCGCAATTAATTTGCATGTATAAGTATTAAATTGCTTTGCCAGGCAGGAAGCCGCATCTTGCCCATATAACCTCGTTACGGGCCAGCAACATCTCTCATTATTAATTATAGGTATTAAACTGTAAAAATACTTCATGTATAAACAAATAATACAATACACTATGCGACCAACCATTATCACACAAAGACCGAATGCATAATTTGTAAAGGAGTATGTGGGCCACTCTCTTGACGCGAAAATGTCTGAACAAATTTTGATGTTTGATATAAACGTTTAGGTGCAGAATGTCCAAGATAAAAAATGTCCAGCGGGTGCAAAATGTCCAGTGGGTGCAAAAGGTCCAGGTTGCAAAAGGTCCAGGTTGCAAAATGTCCAGGTTGCATAAGGTCCAGCTTGTAAAATGGTAATAATAAGACATTATGCATCTAAAGGAAATATAACTTATGCTATTATAATTTTTTATTTTATTTTAGTAGCATAAGTTGTATTTCCTTTAGATGCAGAATGTCTTATTATTACCATTTTACAAGCTGGACCTTTTGCAACCTGGACCTTTTGCGACCTGGACATTCTGCACCTAAACGGGTATAAATATACAAAAAGGCATTGGATTATATACAATAACTGACTTACGTTTCAATATTTTAATCGTAGGCGGACAGTGGAATAATTCTAAAAATATTGTAGTAAAGTTTAGCAGAGTGACTAAGCTCTCTCAAATATGTTTACATTTTGTTATATTTTTTTACTTTGTTGGTGTGCTTATGTTTTTATTTATCCTTATTTTATATTTTCTTTAGTTAGATAATAAAGTCAGTAGACTCCACTATGAATAAAATTAAAAGCATACAACTAGAGGCTCAGAAAATGTGGGCCGGAGATGCAAGCGCATGCGCGTACTGGAGCACATGACTTGTCGGCGTTAATAACTTTTTCACAAAACCCTAATGAATAACTTGGCCGATATTACTAGGCACGTTCCGCCACTCTGCGGGGCGAGACGTGAGGGGGCGGGCCGCTGGCGGCGCCGAGCTTACAACTTACCATTAAGTAATTTTCATCAAGATTCATGTTTTACTTAATGAACTTCTGGTACTGAAAATGCAACTTCCAACAGTAGCGCTTTTAGATTAATTGTGGCTCCAAATGGAAGTAATTGTTAAAAGGATATAGAATGACGCGAGTGGGTTGTTGGGTTAGCCTGCCTTTCTTTTTTAAACTGAAGGGAAAATGAAAAACAGTGAACTCGCGCAGGGATCGAACCCGCATCTTATTTTCTGTCCGGGCCATACAGGCGCACTACCACCCAGTCTCTGACAAGCCCAACGAAATTCTTTATGGCTTGTTTACTTACTGAGTGCTTAGAGAGTGCACATCAGTTCCATCTGTCTTGGTTCTTATACGAACTTTAATAGACACTCGTGAGGAAGTAATTGTTTTTGCTAAAAGGATATAGAATGATGTGAGTGGGTTATGTCTTCAATTCGTACCCGTTGGCGATCAGTTACGTTATTACGAGTGATATGTATAACGGGATATAATTACGCAACGATTGATTGGTGGAAGTTATGTGTTGATCACCTTAGAAGCGACACAGAGTGCAATGCTCGGCTGGTAGGTAAGATCTAAGTCCGGCTTATGTGGAACAGATGCTCTTAATGAAGTTTTTCCACCCGCTTCTAACAACTACCATCATTAGCTTCTTGTTCTAAACATTCTACAGCACTATTTATACGGGAAACGCTATGCACATGACATTTAATTAGAGAACCTCGTTGGAACTATATATTTATCTCGGTACGTATATGGAATTAATGTAATTGACACCAGTTTTAATGGAGCATTTATACAGGCCGGTGATTACCGGGCCCATAAGGAGAGCAATTCTCCCGAGTTGACGTACCGTGGAGCCAATTTAATTTACAAAGTTGTTGGTCTGGTCTGCGCCCGCGCCACTTCTCCCCGGATTAAGCTTGCGTTTGCGCTGCTCTTAATAATTACGTGACATCTGTCAGCCATCGCGTCAGCACGGCCACTGACCACTATCATCCTTAATGACGTAACCATTAAAATGTTAGAGACTCATGATTGGTCCACTTTTTTATCTTTGCAAAGAATATACCAGGCTACACAAGAATACTAATTATTTGCTATATTTTTGAACCTATTGGAGTATACTTATTTGGAATGTTTATTAACAATTTTCGTTTTTGTATTTCATTATACCTACCTATGCTGGTTACTGGCTTACAGTTGAACCAACCAAACTTCTTCGTGTTGGTTTTGATTCTTGACGATGCTGCAGAAGCTTCTTAGCTTAGCTCCAAATCGCCTGAAAAGCGTGGGGATTATGGAAACACATTTACAGTTTTACTGTTATGATCTGTTGAAATTGCAGAAGATGGGGTAATATACAACATACATTTTAAGTTGTGTTTTTATCACTTGTATGTATAATATATAATATATCCAATGACTATACGTTTACTATCGTAAATAATCTTGTAACATTGAAATCACAAGGGTATTGAGAGAGCAATGTAAGCGCACAGAATGTTTAAATTAAAGACGCCGGATTGGACCTCGAATTTCCCTTCGCACTTACCGAAGAATTTGCATTAGGGGTGAGACATCGCCTTTGAGAATCTACGTATAGGGAGAAAGTAGAGGCATGGAACTAGTGGCTTAATAACACAAGTTTGTCTCTCGCTCGTGTTTAAATTCCGGCGGACTTGACGCGCCGTAATTACACGAATACCGGCTTATGCACTTAATAAAACTAGCACATGCTCTCGCCAAAGCTTAATTTTAAGCTTTAATTAAATACCCGGCAGACAGTTAAAGGAGTGACAGCGAAGGTTTATAAAACTTGAGCAATAACGAATCCGGCAACTTTGGAGGTAGAGTCGTTTAAGCAGTCTCTACATCATGAACTTGTAATTGTAATAAAACAGTAAGTAATCCCTGTTTTATTTTAAAGAGTTGTTCATTCCAATGGTTTCCGAATAGTTGCAACTCTAAGATAAATATTTAGTAATAGCTATTTGCATTTTTAATAATAATAAACGCACACTACTAAAATCAAACATTTCAAATCACATTAGAAAACGCCTTATAAAATCTTATATCTGGAGCATTGCGCTCTATAGCAGCGAGACCTGGACTCTGACACAGAGGGACAGACAGAGACTTGAGGCATTTGAGATGTGGTGTTGGAGACGAATGATGAGGGTTAGTTGGACGGAAAGAAGGACAAATGAAGAGGTTCTGGCGATGGTGGGAGAAAAGAGAAACTTGTTAAGGACCATGGAAAATAGAAGAGGAAAAATGTTGGGACATCTGATACGACATGACAACTTCTTTACAGCAATAATGGAAGGGAAGATAGATGGCAGAAGAGGACGTGGAAGACCAAGACGCACATTTTTAGACCAAGTGAAGGAAAAAGTTCAAGTCGTGTCGTACCAGGAAGTCAAGGAACTGGCTATGGACAGAAAGAGGTGGCAATTACTCCACGGACAAGAGCCCTGCTCTTAAATTTTGAATGAATGAGCTATTTGCAGCCGTTGATTTTCAATTCTTCCGTTCCTAGGTTAAGTGCGTCTTTTAAAAGAAAGCATCGTTTTGATGTAAAAAAAGTACCAACATACAGTTCTAAGCACGGAGTAGCTCTACTCCGTAGTTCTACAGAATTTAGACTACAAAGTAATTTAACCGCTCACGTGCCCAAGGCCGCCATCCCAATACCCAGTTGAACGACCGCGCTCGCCGCCTCAACCTACCGTAACTCGCCCGCGATCCATTTGTTTATTTTAAACCGAGCGCGCGCCGCGTCAAGTGGCACAAAAACGCTCATTGTGCCTTGGTTTCTTACAAAAACACTATCAAGTGTTGATTTATGGGTTGCTGAATGAATGAGTCATGCTACTATGGCTTATTTTATTTGAAAAGCGATCCAGTTTTTGATATATAGAGTCGTGAAAATGGAGATTATGAATTTTTAGCGCGACTTTTACAAAATTGTTCAAAACTCAAAAACAAACCTCAATACCTGTGACAACTTGTAATAAAATAGATTTAAGTGTGTACTTACCGAAAAACAAGTGTATTTCCGTCAGATTATTATTAAAAAACCCACAAAACTTTTCAATAACACGCGACGTGACGTACTCCGTGCGATCAACTGACAGACTGCACTTTGACATTGTTTTTTTTTTTAATTTTGCTAGTGGTGGGCTTGTGTTGCCGGTTTTTTAGACGTCAAATTTAATAGAGAATACGAAGCAAGTACGATAACAATATTAGACTTAGTTATTTAGAAGAAAAGGATCATTTTTCAACAGCTGTGAGCAAAAATGGCCTTGTTAACCAGGAGTTTGCAAGGTCAATCAACGAGTGTTTTATATTGTTAATCGTTAGTTTACATTGTCCATTAACGGATGATTTCATTTGTTAATCCCTGGTTAACTGGGTCACGTGAGCGGTTAATGAATGTATCAAATTAACCATTAATGAATCATTACATTGTGCGCGTTGCTAATAGGGAGGTTCGTTATTGCACCGCTGCTGCATTAGCGTGCTGCTAATGGCTTAGTTATCAGAATACGCATTAATTTAATAAAGATAATCCGCATAGTGTTTATAATCAATTTCACATCACATGAATGTTTAATATTCATCGTTTCAAACCTACGTTTCGTGGATAACATTCCTACTCTACTTTCTAGTAGCAGAAGCCTTCAAGGCGAAAACTCTATCATTTCGTGAAAATGTCAGCTGAATAAATGCCTATAAGATGTGAGCACAACAAGTCTGGAGGTTATATTAAATGGATGTCACAAAAATACAAAAAGTATGAATCTTTGACATAGTGGGACTGGGTTGGATTGTAGTATGAAAATGGCAAGAGTTGTCACACAGTGTGCAAGCTGTCTAACATGCATATCGACTATTACTAGTGCGGTTTGCTTAGGAATGATAATATCTACAAGGAGATCTTAAAATAAATTAGTACCTACTCGTTTTATTCAATTTGTGAGATAAAATTAGTATCACCGTAAACGAAAATATAATCCGCTATTAAAACTACATCACTTAATGTAATGTACTAAGTAATACTATAACTTTCTTTCGTATAAACTTCAGCATACCTTCATCAAGTTTATGACCTTAACATTAACGCGAAATCCTCGTAGTGGAGTGGCTCATGAAATGCCGCTAATGGATGAGGCGGGCGATGCTTTAAAAATATCCATCTAATCTCGGAGTCGATTTAGCTAAAACATTCCCGATCCATGCCCGCGTGGAAACGGGAAATGGGACGTCTAGCCCACTTATGACGAGCCCTGTACCACGAGCCTTCACCGCACCGATTCACTCGAATACCGAATATATTGTGTCTTTGTCTTTAAACATAATACCTTCGTCCGTTAAAACACTAAAATGTTAAGTTAACCACTAACAATAAAAATTCATTTCGCGTCGTTTATTATTAGTATTATTACATGTCGAATAAAGTACCAATATATTTTTATTTACGTGCCCATTACAAAGTGATTCAATGCTGTTTTTATGTTCACATCGTTAAATTAATTTAAGTACTGTAACGATGGAGATTTTCAAATTAGAAGAATATTCCAATTTATGTACCGATACAAATTGAATTAGTAGTGAGTCGCTTAGTGGAATGTGTTCGGTGGTAGCGGCCGAGTGGGGAGGTGGATGGTATTTATTCAGCATTAGAAGGCAGGCACTCTCTGTTGATGCGGCGCTGACATATCCGTTAATGCTTTTTCCATTTCCCAGCCACTACGCGGGCCGCCCCTCGTGGAGGCTTGACCGAAATGCTCCATGTTACCATTTCGTCAAGTCACTTTTTATTTGTCGAATAAAAGCTTATCTAAAAGCCTTGCAAAAACTTTTTGATTGTCACGACACACAAACGCGTGGTAAAGTTTTTAAGATGATCGCAATAGCTGCACAGCTTTTGAGCTCTTTGTGTGTGATGATTTTTGGAGTTCCAGTTTAAATAGATGTAAGTAAGGGTTGTGATTGCAATAATTGTTGAGTTGCAAAGCAATCAAAAGTGTAATTCACAAAAAGGCGTGGGGTGGGGTGGCCCCCGGTGCAAGCAAGGCCCTCGGCGGTTGCTCGCTGCCCTTTTGATTGCGCATTATTCGCGTGTTTATACAGTTAGATCGCTTCCTAGATTGTTGCTATTGTGATACTTGTACTTGCACTGCTTTTTTATCGCGTGGTTTTGAAGGGGGCTTTTAATTAAAAACGCTTGTTTGCACAGACGAAATACTTCCTTTGGTTCGATGTTGAAATGGTGCACTTCAACGGGTCACTGTTTCAAATGTATCGAATAATCATAACTGTATTTTTCTTAAAGTGGGCTATCCTAGGAGCTAGGCTATCTTCGGCGACACTACTAATAATAAATTTTTAGAAGACTTGGGTTTTACTACAAAAAATGCTTGTCTCAACAGCCTGGTAGGATAATAATAGTCTGATTTATTTGTCACATATTACTCGATTCGATGAACTGTTTTATCTATTATTGTTTTTATATATTGTTTTATATTGTTTTTATACCAGACCAGACTGTCAGACATTATTACGGGGATAAATAGATTTTAACCTTTCAACTGTTCTTCAATATTACTGAAAGCATCGATCATAAAATATTGAAAGCTTTCAATTCAATTATTTACGTGTTTGTCTTGATTGTATTAAAGTTGCCTAATTTAAAAATGGTGGAGGCGCGTGTCCCGTGGACGGCCACCCACAGGCCGGTGTCGTCCATTCATCTCCCGACGCATTTATACATTACTCACGGCTCAAGTATCCGATTATATAACACGCAAAATTTCAATTACAACTTGTAATTAGTTTTTCGAGAGTTTTTCTTTCAGGAAGGGGGAGTGTGGAGGTGTTGTGAGCGAGAGAAAGATCCGTTTTCCCGTCCCGCTTGCGCTGCAGCCACGACGCGCCTGAGTAATGTCCATGCCACTTATTTGATTATTTTTATGCAATCTGCGCAGGAAAATGAAGGATTTATTTACTGCACCCGCCCGCTGTTAATTAATTTCACGAAGTCCGGATTATTTTTGTTTTGGACCAAGCTAGTTCGTTAGTTCAGGTTAGGTTGCTTGTGTTTTTGTTTTTATTTTGTTTTACACTTGTAGAAAAACGACATGATGGATATAAATACCAATTTGTATTTCAGGGTTCACTGCTGTTGCTCATAAAGCGTTTTGTATAAACAACATTCAAGTTTAATTGGATTCCTTTATAAATTCCAAATGGTTACAAAGGGTAATTGGCTAACTTATTTAAACAAGAAATTTATTTTTAAAATTTTGCTTTTTCTACCGTGGTCATGGTTTCAAACAGAAAACTTTCGCTCGGTCTAGTAAACTAACAGCGCTTATTATAATTGTTATTACGCTATTTAATATAGCCCCTTTTTACGTTTCACGTTTGCCCCGTAGAACAAAAAGGAATAGGCGATTATCAATTTAGATTTAGTTTTAAATGTTCTATCTATCTGTATTATTTACTCTACCTTATAGAGAAATCAAAAATATAAATAACTAGTCCTGTGGACCAGTTTAAAGTACGTATTGATATACTAATATATGCCACTTGGAATTACGCTTAATTTGACAGTTACGCTCGTATTTCAGTAAAATTCATTCAAAATTTGATTTTTTCATCTAACTTCCTTTTAAGGTCCCATATGAACGGAAAACACCGCAAGTTCGTCTTTAAGTGTGATTAATGTGATTATGGACAATTACCATTATGTAAATAAAACAAGTCCGGTGAAGCTTGATTGGTCGTACTTTTTCGACACAAGCATACTCTTACCTAGGTCAATTAAAAAAAAAGTAAATAAAAACTCCATTCATCAACCTGTTTACGACTTGTGTCTTTGGACAAGTAGCCGCGTAGTCGCTCCGGGCCCGTGGCGGATTGGCGCGCACTCCGCTAATGCACGGAAGCCGGGCCATGCGAATTAATGGCAAGAATAATGGCGATCCCATTATGGATTGCCGCCAACATACTTTAGCCATGAAAAGAACCGAAAGTTACATTTGCGATACTCTGAATACTGAGCGCCCACCTCCCCGCTAGGGGGGCACAAGGAATACAACGAGTCGCTCTAATGGATCTTGATATCCTTTAGGCAATTACAAACATTAAATAACAGCGTACTTCCAACAAAGTAAAGAAACGAATTTACATTATTTTAATCTGTAGGTATAATAAACAAAATTTTGAATAGGATTTTTTGTAAACAACTTAGTCGAGAGTTTCCAATTAAGTGGCATGATTCGTCCATTTTGTTATTGATAAAAGACGTCTACATCTAAAGGAAAATTCCGTTGGTAACCGCAATCACCGTTTCTATGCTACGCTCTGTTCCTTTGTCACCGTCTTTCATGCGAAAGTTTTAGAACGGCGAAGTCTTTTAGATTGCTTTCAAGAAAATTAAAGTATTAATGGATGCTGTATGTAAAGCTAAGAGCGATCTGTGGTCGGGACTCAGTCGGCCGGCGATGAACAGACGGATCCGACACGACATAAGACGACATGACTACTATACGGTGTGACGTAGTTGTAGGACAATATTCCTTTGTGTTTGCTAGGATCCACCAGTTGTTTAACAAAATTCTACAAGAAACTGTTTCCACAGAACACATTGTGTTTGCATATTTGGTTGTTCTTTCACGTTGAAAGTAAGACATGGAATGCGATATCAATTCAGGGTGACAGATGTCACGGGAAAGTATATAAGATACTTTTTATTACGAGCAAATACCAATTCCCATGGGAAAGAATAAAGCGGGGGGAGCAAATTCCCAGTTCTAGATAACTAATCTAAAAATAACTGTACATATTTATTTATACCTAACAGTTCTAAGGCAGGCAACTTTAAGCTCTATTAGTTTATATAGTACAGACCTCTTGTCAAAAGCTTAATTGAAAAAAGTCCAATTCTCGTCAAAAGCTTAATTGAAAAAGGTCAAATTTTTGTCAAAACCTTAATTCGTCAAACGATATTGGGCAAGCTATTTTATAGTCAAGTCTTTAACGATTTGACCACTTAAGCGTTTGACGAGAATCTGTAAAATCAACTGTGTTTTTGGTACAGAAGCCAGCACATGCGGTTGGACATTACCACTACAAAATTCACCCCTACCGCTACGGAATTACCGCTCTCAAGTTCAATTTGTAAAGCCGCATGTGTGGCTGCTATACAATTGACTGTCATTACTTTAGGTATATTTACATATCATGTTATTTATTATTGATATAGGGCTGTGGGTACATAACAGACTTAGTAAGTTTTCCTATAGTGCCGTTCCGTGCCGTGACAGCCGAACCCCGTCCGGCCGATATACGACACGCCGCGCCCGCGCCGCTAATTGGCAATTTGTTCGATCCTTAGATCTGACATAATGATGCGAGTTCGTTTATTTAAATGATTCGACGGAAACTTCTTTCTTCTCGCAATACAGGGTGTGAAGTGACGACGCAAAAACTGAAAGGAAATGCTCAATGAATGGATCTGATCAATTTTCTCAAAGACTCTTGTCTAGGAATCCAAAAATAAAAAGACTTCCATACTATCTGTACTAGTTCGTATGATTGTGTAAATTTTTGAAAATATTTTTTGAGAATGTTGCTTAAATAAAACTTTTGGCTAAGCATGTAAGGACATGCTGCAAGGGTAGTATTTGTAATTCTTTGCTAACACCCTGTATAACCCACGTCGCTCTTAAATTTAATGATAATGGGTTAATGGTCCACTCACGGCCTTCTTTTGAATACTGAAAGTAAGTTCTTATTTAATTCATGTTTTTAATTGATTGTAAATCTTCTGTGCATGACTTTAGTTAAGTGTATAAATCAAATATAAATAAATATATGTGAAAACATCTCAAACACGGTCATAGTTCTCTGACCCCCATAACAAGTTACACAATATATGCCCTGGGCGGGATTTGAACCCGCAATCCTGTGCTTTGAAGGCGGCCTACTACCTACTAGGCTACGGGGCATCGACGACATAGCCTAGGCTTAGGCTATGTCGTCGATGCTACGGGGCTATATTATGTTTTGCACTTGTTGTTTGGTTATTAAACTAATTAACCACTTTTGCTTGGCATTTGGCTTTGTGTACGCAATCAATTCACTTCGTATGATAATTGTTGACAAGGCGTCAATTAGTGGCTCCATCGATTATATTTCGCAGCCAATTATATCCCTTTATCGATCACGCACGGGCGCAACTCATTCAAGATGCTCGTTTGTTATTGTCTATAACAATAACGATGTTTTATTTATGTTATCAATTATTTTCCTCAGTTAATTATTTTAAGTAAATTACAGGTGAGTGCAATTAATTGCAATTAGTGTTACTAATTAATTAAAGTGTATGGTGGAAATATAAGTTATAAAATATTTATACGTTGATTAACCCACTTCTCACGTTAATAAAAATGATAATAATTAAGTGGCTGTTGACTGTATTATACTGTCTGAAAACTGCTTTCTCTAGATACCTTTACTTTATATAAAACCTTTATTATGGAGAAATAAATGAACTTAATTGTATTATTATTGTTACTTATTGACATGTTTATTATAATATAAAATAATCTGAAAAAAAAAAACAAAATTAACTATAAAAATTTATTTATTTATCAAAACTTCAAAACTTTTGGTTCGATTCCTATTTCCTTCTTTTAACAAAATTATATTATTCACTTAATTCAGTTTATTAAAGGGGCCGTCCATGTAAAATTACTTTTTACTTTATTTACTTGAAATATTATTAAGAAGAACAGCTGTAAAGTGACTCAATCGGTTCTTGGTTTATTTCTTAGAAGACGTTAGAATAGACGCTATGTTATTAGTTGTAGATACCACAGACTGGAAAAGGTTAGACTTCGAAAATAAAATGCGTTACACCGTGTAGAATGTAGAGTCTACACTATACTGTAGACAGAAGTACATGTACCTATAGCTTGTTCAAAAACATATTGGGATAATTACTATACTAATCTCATAACATAAGCCATCATATGATTTAAGTTTCATGCATCGCCCATGCGTTATCTTATCACTGTCGAGAGGCGAGAGTGGCTGTAAAAGACGATTACCGTGTCCATTAGTCCCCAGCCCACTAATTAATACAACATTTTGAATAAAACCCCTGGATGAGATTCCTTCGGAGAAAAATCTCAAATTTAATTAAAAAAGTTTAAGTGAGTTTTCACGGGAGACCGTGCGCGCCCCCTATAACTCAGATGGATTCTATTCTTTTTGCAACCAAATTGTTTCGGCCGCCCCGTGAAATGTAATTAACTACTTTTTAATGCAAACAATTTGTATGTATAGGTAGGAACGTCTGCGAGAGGAAAAAAAACTAATTCACAAAAAACAACAAAAACAATTTGTAACTAGGTACGCATCTATTAACCCTTTTACTTTGATGGTTACCTACTTTCGTAATTTTATCCCTTTTCGGGGTGTGTTTTTTGGCTAGGACCACAGAACATTTAAAAGAAGCCACGCTAGGACTGTTAGAGTCATTTGATGCAAGGATAATTTACAGAGACATTTACGTTTTTACGTATGCAACATTATGGAAATGATTCCGTGAAGAGAATTTCAACAGGTTTTACCGAAATTAGCAAGACCAGTTTCCAGTTATTTTATTTATTATGACTAGGTTAGGTATCTAAACTTAGAGCTAGGATTTAAGTATTAAATAAAAACTAATTTATTTCTATCAAAGATAAATAAATTACTATTATGGAAATAGATTCTTTTATTGTATAAAATATTGCTCCTCAAAATACCAAACATATAAATTATTTTAATAATGGGTAGGAAATCTTCATATCGTTTTTATCCTCCTTTTCACTGTTAAATAAATAATTTTATAGGTAAGTTTTGCTGCAAGAAATCCCTAACTTATCAATAAGACCTCAATTTGACCCCCTCTATTTCCATGTCATTTTTATTCTGCTTACCTAGATCTCAAGGATCTCATATTCATAAATATTTCTGTTTACTTTCAAGCATAAGTAACTATCACTCCTTCAAACCGCTTAAAAAAAGACATTGTAAAATTCTCTATCTATACGAAAATATATGAGACAATACTTGAATACAAAAACCCTTCAGTCAGGAGCAGACCTGCCACTACGCAGTCCTGCACACATTTTTGTGAGCTCATTAAAATTACATTACAGCACTTATTTAAACAGCAAACAACTAAACGACGTCCGTTAATGCGTCTCGTCTCGTCGTCGGAATTTTATGGACCTGCCCGCCCGTTCACGTAAACACATTTTAACACATTTCCAAGAACGCGTGTTTACTCAAATCGCATTAATATGTAATGTATTGTGTTGTCAGCAACAGAAATAAATTAGGAATGTAAACTGTTATCGTTAGTGTCTGCTTTGGACATAAATTGAAGACAATAAAGATGGTACCTAATTAATTACTAATAGCTGCTTCATCCTTGCTAACTACACGTTCATTGTTTCATTTATTTTAAACTAACTTGAGTAAGTTTAGGTGGAGATAGCTGGATGCGGGCAGCGCGGGACCGATCATTGTGGAAATCCATGGTGGGAGGCCTTTATCCAGCAGTGGACGTCTTTCAGTTGAGGTTGATTGACCAGAAACTTTTTTTGGTGTTGGTTATGTAGAGTAGAAGGTATATATTTTCATAATTGCATAGATAGATGAATAAGTTCTAAACAACATCCAGATACAAACCTCACACATGCTCATCCATCGCATCTAATGCCCTAAATGAGAGTCGGGTCTGTGATTCTGTGCCTTGAGGACATCTGTAGTACCATCGACCATCTAGATAAAATATTATTCCACTTACCTACGTTGTAAATTATAGTTTGTGATAGTGCTACTATGAGACATCTGTAATCCGTCAGGAATATCCATAAGTTTCTCCAATACGATCGTATTCAATTTTTGTTTGAAAGTGTAATGTATTTTTAAATCGTTTAAAAATGCTCTTTGTGCGAGACCCTGCCAATTAGCACGGCTCGGGGCACTCGGGGCTCCAGCGACGAGAGCGACGGCCCAAATGTCTTCACGTGAGAAGTGCTTAAGTGCCTCACAAATGGGATAGTATATTTGACCGGCCATCAGATGTTAAGAGCGTTGTTGATAGAGTTAAATAATACGTAACTACTCAAACATTCAAAACTTTAAACAAGCCTGTTGAGTGATCTGTTTGGTTAAAAGTATAGTAACTGAAAGGGCCGTATTGCTTAGCAAACAATGATATTCTCACTAAAGCATGAATCGTTTGGATGCGACAGGAAGAACAATAAAACTCAAGAATGTAATCATTAAATAAATATATTTATTTACACAGTAACGGTAAAATGAAATTTGATCAATCCATAGATGTTATGAGAGTTTGAACGTGTATAACTCTATTGTTTATGAGACATTTTTAATCTATAGCCAATATTTTTAACTAACGACTGTTTGTATTTTTTACATAAATACATCTTTTATCTTAGCAATCTTTATAATACATTCAGTTTATTTTAATCTTAGAAAATTTTAGCTTTTATTTATCTAAGTTAGAGAAATCAATCTCATTTACAAAATAACTTTCTCTAGCAAATTTAAAAATGGTCAACATTTACAATAACGCGCGAACAACGATCACTGAAGCTATGGCGGAAAATACAATGGTCCGAACATCGTATCGTCATACACAATCACTGCATTACAGAATACTTAACTAACCATTGCACCACGCCAGAGTACCATATATCACTATATATATCCTACAATTGTAGCTCATTTTGTGTAGACTCTACATAATTAAAATTCCTTTAACGCAAACTTATCTTTGGTAAACAAAAAATAACATTAACATACTTAACCAATCAAAAAGTAAGAAATGAAACTAACCTCGATAAAAGTTCATACCTTGTATGATAACAATGTTTAGATTCACTAAATGTACATACAACTCCATAACAATGAGATCGATTTACTAATAAAATTTATCAAGTTTGAATCGTTGTATGAGAAGAATGCAATATTCTGAATATAGAAATTGTTAGGTACAATATACACTGTGTGTGAGGCATGAATTAATGAATGAAAGACTCGTATCAGCAAGGTATGGAAATAGAAAAACGCGGCGGCGGCGGCGGCGTGGCTAAATTGGCCAAGCATGAGATACGAAGGAGCTGGAGTGGCTCCAAAATAAGATACAATTTTTGTTAGAACTCAATTACAGAAAGCTTAAACAAAGTGCTCAATCGCCAGTTTTCGAGCCACGCCAGCACACAAGCCAAGCCGCGTCCTACCCACGCGGCGCGCTATCTTAACATGTAAACAAGTGCTCAAATCGTATACATAATGGAAATATCGTGTTCTGACAACGCTATCGCGACTCATCCCGGACGTTTTGTAGAGTGGTCGCACATCCACGGCCCGCCTCCAGCCTAATGTACTCGCGACGCGATTGAAGTATGTTCGCCGCGACGCCTGACGTATATCTGCACTTAGCTGACGACATTTGCAGACACTATTTTCTTATCTTCGTAACCTACACTGAGATTTTCGTCACAGTCATGAACTTATATAAAAATAAAGCAATTACTGTCTATATTATGAGCGGTGAGTGATGGCTAGTTGCGTGAGGGTGAGGTCGAGCATCGCTCAGGTCCCGCTCGGGATGCTCGCGCGGCCTAGCAGCGGCTCAACACTCAGTGCGGCTTCACCTGTACACAAATTTACCAGAAATTAGTTATCGATGATAAAGACTACAATAGCCGCTACTAGGTGCTCCTGCCAAGAAAAGTTCCAGCCGAAAGACACGGCCGCGCGCGTCGATGTCGGAAGTAATGTCGGAGGGATTTTGTTGAGAGGCAAATGTAAATGGGCCAATTGGGAGCTTATTGAGAAATCAAAATCGAAATAATTCGAAGTAAGATTTTGCAAAACCCTTTTTCGACATCAAATCTAATAAATTAAATACCAAGTCCATAGTCGACTGATCAAAAATAGTGTTCGTTCTGCGATCTTCTTAGGTCTTAAGTCTGACAACTTCGACAGCTTGGGGTGCACTGCTAAAATGTTACTAACCGAGGCGAGGAGTCGGCGGGGCAGCGTCGGTCATCGCGCGGCGTCGCACACGTCGGGGTCGGGCGGGCTGCCGTAGCCGCTGGAGGCGTCGTCGGCGCCCGCGCACCCTCCCGCGTCCTTCTCGGCCAGCGCCGCGCCTGCTGCGCCCGCGCAACCGCCGGGAGCTGCCGCGTATGCGCCGCTTGGACTCTACATGCAACAATGCACTGTTGGTTAGCTTTTATCCGTAAACAAATTGATAATTTAAGTATATTGTTGCAGCAAGTGTATATATATCTGAATGACTATTAATTAAATAAATAGGAGCTAGCATATTTACTTTGTCTTCACAAATTGTTCAGATGTATAAGGCATTTTTAAAATGTAGGTACATGATTGTAATATAATTTAAGTTCGATTTTCTATGTTGGCAATTCGCCTGTCAACCTCCTAACAGTAGACCGTACGCAATCAAAAAGTCGATTAGAAATGTCGTGCGGCTGAATGGGTTTCCTCCACTCGCGCGACTCATAAAATGAAATAGATTCCCCCACATTCGCATTCCGACAAGCGTTCGTACGAGAAAGATTAATGATCACAAAAGAAACATAATAAAGTGGAGATAGAATCTCCCACTAACAGTGTCCTTGCGGGAGTTATTTACTCCGCCGAGCCGACTTTTTCACGTGCCCTTTATTTGGGGAGGCAACATTAAAAAAACGAAGATGTCTTTCCTTAAATTATCCAACAATGTGGGAATATATGTTCGTGTCCAGGATGTGTAGTTTATAAACTGCAAACGAGCATTGAGAATAAGCGCGTCCGTGATGAATCGATAAACGCTTACGATGATGTAAATGGTTGGCCTGGTAATGGTGGTTTGTGGCTATTATGTGAGGTACAATAGCAAGCCCCGAGCGTTTGTGGTCCCACCGATTGCATGCTTCCACGTCAGCAAGAAGCTGCCACAAACGAAGGGGACGCTAACCTTCCCGCCCGCCGCGGTGAGAATCCAACATGTGCATAATAAACTGGCTCAATGAGATAAACAATTCACGAAGACACTCAAACCAGCCTATGGATACAGTACACGTCAGCTTTAGACTTGTCTCTAGGCACCGCAATAGTGATGTGAACCTGCAAGGTGCTTTCGAAACGACTAATTAGTGACAGTGTGAGAAACTAGAACGGCAATTTCCGGAAATAAACTACTGCATTGACGCCCACAATTTTATGGAAAAAGGGGTCAATCGATATCCATATATGCTAAATTAACCACTTTTACCTAAATATGAAACAACAGTCTAGTCTAGACCTAAAGTAAGAATAGTCATGTACAAAAATAAGCACTGAAACGGGCCAGTACGACGAGCTAAATTTGCTGCATATTGATCATGGTGCTGAGCGGATTCTTTTGTGTACGATGTGTGGAAGAAATTACATGGAATGGAACCTAAAAGGAGAAACCATAGTAACTGGACATGTGGACCAATGCAGCTGTTCCTGTGATTATTTATTTGTTCCTACTAGTAATCTAGGTTTTATTTTTGTTTTTGTAACTAACGCGCGAAGAGCTCGATAATTTGTCAAACGTGATATATTGACAGCACTATTATAACTCATAAGTCACTTTATCGCGTTTGACACCTTCTTAAACTTCTCGCGAGTTACGTAGTATCTGTGTACTGTGTACTGAGATGCCAATCTTCAATTAAGTATGGCAACACCTCCCTTCTCAGGTCTCTCTCTTGTCTATGTCAGAACTATTATAGCATTCTATAGCAGTGGAAGCTTGTTGATTGTGTGAATTAGATACTTAAATAGAGAGATAAGCACCTGCAAGCCACTAACTTGTCGGCGGATGTGCGCGAGTCCGCTAGGGTTGGCAGCCATGCTGGCGAACACAAGTCGCTCTTCATAGTCGTACTCGCACAGGATTTTGTTGTCGCACAGGTAGAATCTGTCGCCTACGCAGAACCTGTCAAAATACACTCTTTATTACAAGATTCAAGGGAGCTTAATCTGTATTTTTATCATAGCTTGGTGTAGGCGAAGTAAACTAAATCGTATAATTTTTCATTTAGGGTAAACAAAATGCTAAGGACTACATCGTGGTATTAGCAGAAAAAAATACCTTAATTAACTATACTCCGACATTATACGATTCAGCAAAACTGATTAATTACCTGTGATTGCACTGTTGACAAGCAAAACATTCTAAGTGGTAAACGAAACTCTTGGCTCGCATAACCATTTCAAAGGCGGGAATGACTTTGTTGCACGCCACGCAGTTGCCGGTCGCACCAAATAACCTGTTTAAAAAATAACAGGGTTATTATAATATAACCGTAATATATGACTTATAAATATCAAGAGCGGTTGTGACGCACGCTACCATGTTTATGCAATTAAATAGTAGCGAGCACAAAAGCGTGCAATTACCATTAATTGTACGCACTGATATGGCGGGCACATTTTCTTGTGATTCTGAGAACTGTTGCTAAAGAGCAGATATTTATCTGTACATCACTCTACAATAACCTAATTATAAGTCGATTTGGTATCACATGTTGTTATAATTGCTCACTTCACAGAGCATTTTATTAATGTTATTGTCTTTAATATTGTTGTCGAAAATAGAGACTACAGACAATTAATGAACATCTGTTTTCAAAATATACATACGGTTTTACTATCTTATAAATGGTACTTCATTACAACGGTATTACAGTCTTTATTTCAGTTCAGAATTTTTTTGATTTTTGTAGTAAAAGTTCGAGATACTCGTATTACTGGCGATTTTCGAACTTTTTAAGCTCAACAAAAACAAGTTTTTCTAACTAGTGATAACTGTGGAAGATAGACCACAACTAGCCTGCAAAGTATGGGATAGGTATGAGGTTTAAAATTCTAAATCGAAAGATATATTCCAGAATTACGCGCCTATTCGCCAGAGAAAAAGAAGGCTTGGTAGGAAAGGACACGGCACACCAACAATGTAATTCAAGATATTTTTAAATTAATAATCTACGATTGTATCGTAAGATCGATGTATCTAGCTAGCAGTAAAACAGAATACAAATATTTATACTGCCGTCAAAAAAATCCGCATCTGACGGATTTTCTCAAAATTCAATGTTTTTGACAAATTTTGAAAAGAATATGTCAGATGTGCCCTTTTGCGTTATAGCACCAGTTAGTAGTAAATGGAACACCAACCTAAGATAGTCTCTTTTGCAGAGCATGAGGTCAGCCTTGTAGTAGAGTTTGGAGCCGACCTCTCCCAGGCGGCAGTCGCAGCAGCCACACTTGAGGCAGTCCTCGTGCCAGAAGCGCTCCATGGCCTTGAGGAGGAACCTCTCGGTGATGACCTTGCCGCATTGGGCGCAGAGCCTGGAGCCCCCAGGGGCGTTCGCCACCGTGCTACTCAGCACGTACTTGTTGTCGTCTTGTTGACCTGCTAAGGAAATAGAAGTAAATAAATAAAGTGGGACGTCTCACACACGGCTATCTGACCACAAACTAGGCAGAGCCTGAACTATGGGTGTCAGATAGCTGGTATACATACATATATAAATATACAACATCCAGACACAAGGCAACACAAGTGCTCATCACACGAATGTTTGCCCTGGGTGGGATTCGAAGCCGCAACCTTGGGCTTCGTAGGCAGACTAGACGTACTACTAACTAGGCTACGAGGCTGACAAAAGTAGGTAGCTGTTATGTATAATGTGTTTTTCGTAAATAGGTGCGCTATATGCATGTCGGTGCATGGCGTATGGCGTATCTGACTCTAGATTGGATTGAATCAACATTACTAGAAAATGTTTGTTTCCTTTTTGTTTAACTTCAATACCCACATTGTGACAATTTAGGGTAAGTTTTTGTTTCAGTAAGTAAGTGAAGTCCTTTCTTCAACAGCTTGAGATTAAAGTTATATTTGTAGAAAGTATTGGACTTTTAAAGCAATGTGTTAAATATAGATAGTTTATTTATTTATTTACAATTTAGGGACTAAGAAATTAAATAATAACAAATCAAGATAATTTTACTCTATTTATTATAACATTTTTACTGGTCTTATAGAACTAGTACAATATAATTTTATTACTGATCGAAGATAGATTGCGAATTAAAATAAAATAGTGCATTGCTCTTATTTAAATTTATTTCATGCTCAATCACCGTTTTATAAACAGAATAAAGCATGTGCACAATTGACTACTCTTTAGCTGACATAATTTATAGTGTAATTACTTAACCGCCGAGGAGGATAGTAGTTCATTTAAATTAGAGCTTGGACGTAATGAATTCTGTTTCGCTACTGTAGTTCGCAAGCAGGCAATTGTTTATAATACTCGCCTCATTATAGCATTAAAGCTAGGCCCCGATTGTTTTCTACTCAGTAATTACGTCAATTAATTCGAGCACAGTCGCGCCGCGTGACACGCACCGAGCTGCGCCCGCGGCGCTGACGTCATTAGCGAAGCGCACACGCATTTTTCTCATGCAGCAAAAAGAGTAACAATGTAACACATGCAGACTCATTAACTCAGTTAACAACACCCTATAAAACGTTATGGAATATACGCGCCATAAAAGGCGCCACTACAAATTCTTATTTCCTTTTAAATGGAGGTAAATGTTGCATGAAGTCGTTTCTTCTCGGATAGCGTTAGTGGTTGCCAAGTAAATGGATCGCCTTCAGCAAACAATCAGTTCCAATTTATCGGCACATAGTCCACATAATAATAGTGCGTACGTCAAACCAATCAAGGATCCAATTGAAGGGGTAACTAGGTGGACATAACTCAGCGTAGGTAATCGATCAGTGGCCGGCCGTAGCGATACTAGCGACTTAGTGACCGACGACGACGCGCCGCCGCCGCGCCGCGCTGATACATCTCGCTTATTGAAGCCGACGTCGCGACAATAAACTTAATTGGAGTGTATTAATGACTGCTCGTTAATAATAAAATAATAAAGATGACGTGCGGCCCCCGGCGGCGGCGGGCGCGGCTTGCAATTAGTTGGCCGTAGGGATCGCAACGCGACACGCCGCGTCGCCCACTCGCCCCCGCGCCGCCGCGCCGCCGCCGTCTCGTCGCCCTAACCGTCGACTTCTATCTAACCCATGAAGGAAGAAAAAATTTTACACGCCCAAAATTAAAAAAATCCAAAATTCTGGGCGCGTAAAATTTTTTCTTCCTTCATGATCTAACCAGTTTGTGAGCACGATACTTTGAAGCAAAAAACACGCAGCGCAGTTTGTCGCGGACGGAGCTTACTAAGAACTTGTACGAAATCCGTGCGAACACTGCAAACCCTCCGCGCGGATATCGCGACGCGACGTCGCGCGACACAACGCGCCGCGTCCGTTGAAATGAACGCTTGTATTTCATATATGTTCATAGAAAGGTGCTCCACGGCGTGGTTTACCGCCGCGCCGCGACAGGCGCAAATATATAAAATACACAAAATCTTACAGAAACAGAACTGAATCTCAATTTTCCTCTCTTCTAACCAAAAGTAAAAACCGTCGTTAATTGCACATACGCAAAACGTTCAACTTTAATAAATTCACTACGGTTTACCTCAATGATTCTCCGAACACATACATAATAAGTATTTCTTGGATATAAAAAAGTCACTATGGTTTTACCACAGAGCCGTGTAGATTCTGTAGAACAGAAGCAGTTCTCCACGGCGTGCTGCGGTCAGGAACACGCGTTTTGACCATTTCAGGCGATGCATGTCGTTAATAGTATTATTATGGAGCGATGGCTCGTTACTCTAATGACTAGATCGATTATTATCGCTTCGTAGAGTCACGTAGAGTCGCCTCCATCGCGTTTACGCTAACCAGCCTAATGAGGTAAAAAACTTCTAAACACGAAGCAAATCTTTTTTACGTCAAGAAATGGGTCCATAAAATGTTCGTTGTATTACAATTTTAAAATTCTCTGAAGTCTCCATTTCACCATGTGTGGCTGTATACATAAAAAACCAATAAAAGGCGAGTTAATAACGTGGGCTGTACATAAATATCCGCTGGTGGGTGAAGGCGCTACGTATTATTTTCGTTTTATTACCGCCGGGCCGAGAATTTGATAGAGACTTGGCTACCGAACTGCCCCGGCAGTATAATTTCGCCAACACAGCCGGTCGCCCGCCAACGTATTAGGCGCTGAAATGAGAAAGATATCCGGAAATGGATGAAAAGTAATTTATATAACTTTACATAAGCAAAGTGACTAATTGACAAACAATTCCTTTCTATATGTATAGGGTTGTAAGACCAACTACATAATAGTTGGACTAATATTCCTAGAAAAAGCCTGTCGTACTCGTATAAGATCAGTTTCTAACAAGAATAGATCAAACGTAGTCGACCATCTCCTAGCCTCCTAGCCTCTCTTTAACCGCTCTCGCTAATGCTTGTATATTGATCCAGTCCCACTTAAAATTAATTTTCTAATTTCGCAACGAAATTACTTCTAAACATGGGATATAATTGGAATCTGTAATAGCCTTTGTTTCGGAAATCCTTTCTTGACGAGAAAACTCATTTCCTGGGGCCGTATGTAGGCGAGCGTGTTGTCGCGTTACTTTACACTAAAATTACATCATTTTGTACTTATTTGCTTTTAAAATGTAAAGAAGATTAAAATAAATCACTAAGCGATTAAAATAAAAAGTACTAAATATGTGAATGACCTGTGTTATTTAAAAGTAGGAAAGGGATCTGTCTTAAGTAAATAGTGCACACTATTACCGAGTTTATTTGCGCTTGTTGTACTCCTTTTATAATCGTAAGCAGTCGTAAGCTTTGTCGCGGAGCGGCAGCAAAAACAACTTTACAAAACAAAGGTATTTTTGCCACTTCGATTGTCTAATTTGAACACTGTTTGGAATGGTTGCACTCTTGGCTGCAAATAAACTTGGTAATCGTGCACGAGGGCGCCGAGCAAAAAAACCTAAAACTCCACTCAGCGTTAAGTAGATTAAATCAATTATATTACTATTATAAATATAATGTATACATGTTTAGTGTCACAGTGAATGTATCTACACTTTTGTAGAGGCAGATATTCGAAATATTATACAGTTAAACAGGCAGAACTACCTAAAGTTAACCAAAAATCTAAAAAATGCGTGCGAGCGTTTTTTTCATTACGATTGTTTTAAACGTAGTATCCTATTTTAACCTCAATCCCTATCAATCATCATTTATAAACTACAATTTGATCATCTCATATTAAAAAAAATAGGCTTGGTAATTTAACTACGATTTATTCAAAACGCATCTCAAATTCCCCATACAATTTTACTATGGCCGCGCGGTATTCAATATATACGCGCGGATCGCGCTAGAAAAATCAGTCGCCCACCAGAGTTTAGAGTGAGAGCACGTTTCGCGCGAAGAAAAACAATCGCGAGCTATTGTGTGTCGGCGTACTGCGGTTGCGCTGCAAAACATGTAAGTGTGTTTTTTTCATTTTAATGAATATGACCTGTCATTGATCTTAAATTATTTATTGATCGAAATATTATTGTTTTAGTGAAAATGGAAGAAGGAAAAATTGATATTTTACGTTGAAAAGTGGCGGTAGTGGTAGATTTCAGAAAAAAAGGATAAATCATAATATGTAAGTATAAAAATACGTCATTTGGCCTTCCAATTATATAGTTTCAGCTATATTTTCTTAACATAAATTATCATTAAAAATATATGTATATATAATATATGTATGTATATATAAAAGAAAGTCGTGTTAGTTCGAGATCGGCCGTACCGATTTTCATGATCTTTATTTTAATTTATTCGTCTCCATGCTGGTCAACATTTAGGCTAGGCAAATTTTAATAATATATTGATAAAATTTTCTAAAATATAAGTTACAAGCAAAACAAATTTTCCCATACAAAAATTTCATAATTCAAATAAAGAACGCCATTGAAGAAAACGCACGACGCGGTTGTTTTTTTTTTCGTTCGTGGCATCGCGCCGTGTGCAGCCAAATTTTGTGTGCCAGTAATGTAGTTCTTTTTTTTTCATAATTTGGTGGGAAAGCTTCTAATATCGATACGAAACTCGAAAGCTAGATAGTGTAACAGAATGAAATCAAGTGTGGTATTATAGCTATTTTTTACGGGTTAGTTTAGCTTACTATTATTTTCTTCTGTGCTTATATTATATTTATTTTAGTGTTATTACTTTGCCGTCATGCCTGCACACTAACTTCTACTTATGGTTTCTGAATCAAAAATTGTTTTTTTTTTCTAACGTTTGGACATTTTTCATCGCTAAATATGTGTACCTTCATTATTTCCCTTAGTATGAAGTTAAGTGTAATTTTGCAATCTGTTTGTAATGCTGTAAAGTGTTAAGTTGAGAATAAAAGTGTTCTATCTATCTATCTATCTATCTATCTATTATTTTATTGTGTATGTTCATAGATGTATGATAAACATAGATCCACGATCTCATACAAACGCGAAACACGGCACCGCGTCAACTATCGACATATTATACATAAAAAAAAACATAAATACATAATTAGCTTCAATAATGATATTCATACATACTAATATATTTCATAACACGCCTAATAAAACTAAAGAAATGAAAACACAAAATCGACGGATTTTGTCTTATTATACGTCGATCTCATTTATAATTTTGATTTCAGGAATCGGAAATCAATGCAACTCTGGACACAGATGACAAAAAAGTTGAAGAACATAAAATTTCGTAATGTACGTAGAGTTTACTAATACGTTAAGGGGCTCTACCATGCTAAGTGGCGCCGCCATCCTGAAAAAAATATTAACTCGGGAAATAATCATTTTTTCAAAAATCCGGTCTACAGAACTGGAGTCGGGGTGCTGTAGGATATTTTTCTAGGAATCGCGAAAAAATGCGGATGCCGATTCTAAATTAATAATAGATGAGGAAGCAGGAGACAAGAGTGTGCCCTGTGATTCTGATCTTATAATCGAAGCTGAAGTTGCAGATGAAGAGGAATTTCTAACAGACGGGAAAATAATAGTAGATTTTGCTTATATTTTTGAACAACTTGTTGAAATATCAAACCACAACTCGCCACTTGGTTGTAACTTAAATTGTTTAAAACTTTTTAAAGAGGTGAAGAAAAGATTTCTTTCAAAATTTGGACTAATGTCGATATGAAAGTAGAACTGATCCATGAAGATAAAGAGTTTTGGAAAGGCATGGAAACAAAATTAAAAATGTTTTATTTCGATTGTTTGCTACCGGAAATTATAAACTCAAGACTGGATAGACAAATGGAAATTAAGGAACCTGAATATATCCTTGAAGCAATAAAGAAAAAAGAAAATGAAAAGAGAAAAATTAACGAAGATAAAACTAATAAATATGCAAAACGAATAAAGTTGAACGTAGTAATAGTAGATAAGATAATGTCCTTTTTTTTTAATTGGCCTAATATGCTTGTATCCAAAAGGTACGACCAATCAAGTTTCACCGGTATTGAAGATATTGTTCAACACTTTTTAACGATCTCTTAAAATGGCTTTATACTTTTAGAACGATCAAAATCGACATTGAACATCGCAAACGCGCATGTATCTACGGTTTTTTTTTAATATGTTGTTAGGTTCCTGGAGAGTAGTTTACACTCAAGTTCGCAACCCTGAAAACCCTATGCTACCCCCACGGTGCTCGAAAAAATGCGAAATGGCGAGTATACCTACCTCCAATCATTTTAAACTATTAAAAAACATTCATCACCACACCAATTGTTTTTCAATTAAGAATACCTTCACCCACAATTTAAAGAAATTGCGTAAATTTGTATAAATATTTTATTCCTTGTGTGGCGAACAAGACATAAATAAAAAATAAAATAAATAATAAATCCATTTATTTCAGACAACACACAGGCATACCTATATATTAATAGAAATGAGATTAGAATCTTACAGTAAAATTATGTCAATACTAAAAACACAAATTAATTACGATACTTCTATCAAAGTTCAAGTCGGGCATAACATCGCTTCAAATTATTCAAAAACATAGTTACTCACTTTTACTTACCGGGCGGCGACCGAGCCGCGACAACTTAAAGATGTGTGCGTGTCACACGCACACACTCCTAGTAATACCTAATTGGCGCTCGCTTCGTACGCTCGGCGCAGTCTTAAGACAGGCCATGGTGACTTTGGTTTGTCTACGAATATCATCATGCCGGCGATCAGGTGAGGGTCGCGGGAAGATACTAGACCATGGTCTAAGAAAACAAGGTCTTCTATTCGAACCACGTGACTGACACAAGCCTTCGTCATTTTGCGCTGTTCTTCTTGAAATCTTTGGGGGAGGGCTTGGTCTTCCGGTTGAAATTGTGATTATTATGATGATGAATTGCTTCAGCAGCGGCCATGATCAGCTATGGCGACCATTTAAACAAGATGGAACCAAAGGAACTTAAATAGCTGGCCTTCCTTGATTGCGCCGCTCACATTATATCAGATTTAATATAGTTTCTAAATAATAAAAAAGATAAAGACCTAGCACCCTAGGTTTAATTTGAATCGTTACATAAAAAATTTGCTTACGCGTAACACCCACATGTTACCATCAGCCAAGCGATTATGGGCCTATATGTACCTATTCATGCGTGGCTCGGCAGGTAGACACCAGCAGTCAGCATTCCTTGGATTCAATTAAATGCCAGGTTATTGTAATGAGCCCGCATCACGACCGCTGCAATCATTCCGCGCAATTTACAATCGTTCATTGCGTTTTGCAATTAACCTGGCATCCCGTAGCCTACCTACATCACTATTCACCGTGTTGTTTACGTGTGCATTATTTAAATGAGGTTTTTGCGTTACATTGTTATGGTAAAGTGAAGTACCTACCTACTTACATACTACTTCACTGAATTCAAAATTTATAATTCTATATGTTTATGTTATTTTTTATTTTTCAGCATAAAAACTCATTATTATTCATTACATTACAGTAAATTAACACCGGCTTTTAATTCAAATGCTTGAAAAAAGTTAAAGCTCTTTTTAAAAAAATTACTTGTTTAAAGCACGTTAAAGTTCTTTCTTTGAATTGTTAAGTGTAAACGTGGTAGTTAAAAAAATATCGAAATATTAAGAATCCCATCACTACGTGTCTCGAATCTTCAATTAAATACCATTTCATTACTTCCAAAACCATTAAAAATCAACACATTAATGTTTAACCGCGTGTTCAAATTCATTACGAAAACTAAATATCGTACGGAATAATCTAAAGTGCGGTACTAATGGATTTGTATAACGATTGCGGTTGCAGCTGGTATAACCCACGGAGTTTATTTTAGTGGTGAGTAACACAATACTACAGTCCAAATTGAATACTTACACGATTTACTTTAACAATAAGTACTTAGTTGAGTAGAATATAACGATTTTAATTATAAACTGTAAATAAACGATCACAGGTCACTGAATTACAGATACACCTTGAAATTTAACTGGTTGTTGATCCGAAACATAGTGGTAGTACTCATGAAACTGAACAACTTTCCCTAAAAAATATAGGTTGAATCTCAAAATTATAATTCAATTTGTCATACAAAGTGGCCGGTCACATGACTGAAGTTTAAATGAAAGTTGAATTTTAATTTTAAGATTTCAACATATTATGTTTCTTAGAGAAAATTGATCAGTTTTATCTAAACAAACTAAAGTGGATCACAAATAGTATTCAAATGTATTTATTTCTAGTCACAAGTAATCTGTTATATAAATTCTCAAGCTAGCTTATCTCAATGTAGCAGTTTGAAAAGTTGTAGAAAAGTTTCCTTGGCAGAGTTGCTTAATACCATCGACTGAGCAATGAGCAATAATGAGTATGTCTCTTCAGTATTTGCTAAGCCGTCAATTACACCCAGTATAGTTGACGTAAGTCATTGCTAAAATGGCTTACTGCTTTTTGATTTCGTCGTAAACAGCTCATATATTGTGTCCCCACCGAGAGGCTCGAACCTGCCCTTTTCTTTCACCGTAAGAGCGTCGATTTAACGTACAATGAATTCGAAAATCGATGGCACATTGGTACATGCCGAGGCTAGAACCCGCGTACTTCCGAATGTCAACGGCCCTAGTCTTCTAGGCCTCCGACGATATTGTTTGGTCTCATTGTTTGATATATTAATTGTATTTGATACCTAAATATAATGTATTTACCGTAGAGTATTTGAGCAGTTTAGTCGCGGCGTGGGCGCAGGTCACTCATTAAACAAAAGCGCTGATTGCGTAGCTGATATCCATTATACGGGCACTAATTACATTTAACCAAATGCGGGTTTTGCATGCATTTATAACGACGACGTAACAAAAACTAACAAGCAGGATGTACGACCTAAATAACATAATTACTTTTTACAATTAGTGCGTTACAAAATTATTATTATGCAAATTGTGCGTGGATGCTGTAATTAACTTTAATATAGTTAATTAAGTAGATAAATTGTCTAAATTTAAATTGTATTAAAAAGTTTGAATAACGTGTGAATTTAATTAACGAGAAAGTTAGTAGTTAGTCTTAGGATCTTAAGTTAAATGAGTAATGTAAGAGAAGTACCAAATCGGTGGATTAATATTCAAATTCCAGCTGACCGTCCCCCCCCGCCCCGCTAAAGCTCCGCCGTTAACATTTCCGTTATTAAAAAAGTACGCGACTTTGTCATCAGAGAAGTTAGTTTTTTTTAATTAAAATTATGAAATTGATATTGCCTTTACGCCGGAGCTCGCTCCCGACTCGAGCTTGTGAAAGTTTAAATTAATTTTTGAATTAAGCCTAATAACAGTGGTAAACGATTTCTAAGGAAAGAGTTTTCTGTTTAGGCAATTAAAATTTCAATTATTTGATCGCGGAAAACCGTATCTTAATTGCTTTTCATTGCCGAAATAAAAGAGATCGCTATTAATTAATATCTGGCCGATTAATCATTCAGCGAGGGCGGAGTTATTACTGAGAGCGTTTGTCTGCTAAATGTTTTACAAAGCTGTAGTATTTGTTTTTGTTTATTCATTATCCGATTTCAGGATATTGTGATAATTTAAGATAAGTCAATATTACTTTTTTTATTTGATAATTTGTGAATTACGAAGCGTCAGGTTTGTAAATTATTTTTTCAAAGAATTCCTTGTCATATAAATGACCTTATATTATCTACAGAAGATCTAAATTTAATTTTATATATTAGAATAAAATATACAAATAAAGATACGATACAGCCTGAAAGTTTCATATTAGAATATTACTTGTTTGTATTCGGTTCTCGAAATGCGCGTCCGATATCCATTTACGATTGCTTCTAGTAGAGTGGCTCCATGTCCCGAGCCACAACTTTATCGACAAATTCAACAAAATAAAAATA
>OX419591.1:8045010-8096771 GCA_948473455.1 Teleiodes luculella | reverse complement strand
CCGATAGGGGCCTGAGGCAGCCGTATTATCTATCGTTTTCATATCGGTACAGTATGCCTATATCGAATCCAACACAATCAATCTATCAGAAGTTGGTACTAACAAGTGGTATTAATTTGTCTTCATTCAACAACAACATGATACTAATTGGTACACGTGATACATCGAACCCCAATCTTCGATCAAACTCTTACAAAAGTCGAGACAATCTACGTCATAAATTATTTTCTCAGAGAAAGGCTCCGGGCGAAACTTAAGCCTGACATAAGTGGGCAATAAACTTCAGCCAATTTGGAGATTCGCATCTGGAGGCTCTTATTAAAGCCCGAAAGTTAGTCCTTTTCATCCATCACTCGTAATACGTGTGTGAGTTATTGTATGAAAAATTGAAGAATAAATTGAGTCGCTGCAGCAGCGGCGAGACATAAATCCCAACTGAGCCCTCAATATTGTTTTAAAGGGGAAGTGGCCATAAATTTTATCAGGGCCGCCCAGAGCAGCCGCGGGCCGCGCCGCCGCCGTCACGCCGCCGTCACGCCGCCGCACCGCCGCCGCCGCACCATCGCCCGCAATTTTCCGCCGTTGCTTGTGCATCCACAGCTCATGTGAATTTGTGCTTTGTTATTCGCCAACAATACCACTCTATCTTGAGGATAAACTGTACTGAGAAAATTGCAATACTGAGTCACTTTCCGCTCCTGACACTGAATTGGTTGCCAAAACTTAGCGTAATTTGCAGCATAATCATTCATAAATATACAATTTTCCGTCACGTCTAAAACCTAGTTCAAATGACTGTAAGATCGTAAAATATGATTTTATTATGATAAGACTTAAAAGTGTGTCGGAAACCAAGTGGATAATGCCATTGTTTAGATCGTTGATAGGTTTATTTATTGTGTTTCTTAAAGCATAAATCGTATTAGAGTTTTAATTTCACAGACGATAACTCCGTTGTGAAGACTCGGAGCTGGTTTGGAGATTAGAGTTCCATGGTTCCAATCAGCGACATAGTAGAATCGTGTTTCTTTAGGCAGCGTTGCGAGGCACAATAAAAAATCGCTTATTTTTATCAATACGATCTGGGTGTCGGACATTTCGCATAAATGTGATATTGCAATATCGTTCGTCCCCTTTTTAATATCGCGACGGACGCTGCTGGGCGGTTTATGGCGCAACCCTTCCCGCGTTTTATTCGCGACCTGTTTGTCCTAATATTATGAAAAATTGACGTCAGCAAAACGAATACGCTCGTTGCTTACATTTTACTGCAAACCATACTGAGATTTATTTAGCATTGCGCATTACAGACCTATGTTATTTATTGCGCTTAATCTTAACAATGGAGCATCCTCGTAGCAGCAGCAGCGTAGCAAAGCTATGACATCGTAGCGTGTTACATAAATATAAATATACTTATTTTTAAACTATACTTATTATTAACTATATGTTTTATTTGAACTATGGCTTTATTGGCTGAAATAAACGTTTATTATTATTATTATTATTTGCTTCAGTTGTCATGAAATCGCTACGACCGTAGCCGAGATCCCGCTGGAACACTTGTCGAATAAGCATCACAATGTGAGACCTGCCCGAGTTTCTTTAGGACAGTGCAGAATTTACAGACTGACTCACGCCAATCTCCAAAAGTAAGATGACTCCGTTACAAAAGCCTCAGTCACATTTGGCGAATAGACGCTGCGATTGCATTCGCTGCGAATAAAAATGAACACGCTCAGTATTGAAATTCGCAGCGAATAGCCCTGTAACACTGAGCGAGTTCTCGCTGCGAGTGCCAATTCGTAGCGGCTAATCGCTGTGTGTGTGACCGAGGCATATGGAAAATCGCGCTTCTCCGTTGCATTAGCAACGTCAAAAGGCTTTCTATATATAGTTAAAAAGAAATCTACCTCCATAGTTGAATCCTTAGAGTATAAATAGAAAAATTTCTGGGGTTGAATCATTCTGACACCAACCACACACACGTAGCATGAACTGCTATGGAGTATTGTAGCACATTTAACTGTCAAAATGCTGTGTGTAAGCCTCCATGTAAAAATTCCCTCCTATAGGATTAGCGTATAGTCGTGACAAAATTTGTCTTGCCACGAATTAGGTCGGTCGACGACCTTACAGCCCACACGAAATAGTTGTAAAGCAAAACACTGTATTGGTATTTAAATTAGATATTAGATATTTTAAGAGATACTCACTGTTGCCAGTATCGGGCTTATGCATGGCGGGGGGGTCTCGAATCATGGCGACGAGAGGTCACACGCGCGTGCGCATCACCACCTGAAGCAAGAAAAATATTCATGGTTGGCATAAGCACTGAAGTACTAAAGAACTAAATTTATATTTTCTACTAGCTTTCCCGTGGGCTTGGGGTTTTTTACCGTGGTAAAAGGTAGCCTATAATAATAATAATAATAATAAATTCATTTATTTCAGGCAATATTTACATATAGATGTTAAATATGTAAACAGAGGCCCATATCATAAATACCTTACAGACTATCATACATATTTTATAGGTAATACATCTAAACAATAAAACTAAATACACAGCTCTTTATATGCAAGCCCAGGGTATGGTGTCCTTCCGCGGCAGGTTCCCCCTGAAGCGACGAAACACGACCCCCTAATCCAGGGTGTCAGCTAACTCCATACATTTTTTTAAATCGCTCGCTAGTTGGTTGTTTAGACGTGAAGATTAGAAGTAACAATATTAGCGTGAAGTGTGATGTGATAGTGTGAAGTGTGATGTGATTTTATTGTGTGGCTACTACTTCTACGGGTTTCGTAGCAAAGTTGTAGCTAATGCCTACGCTCACGTTATAGTCTAGCAGATTTTTACTTACATACAAGAAGACAAATTAATTATACGCATAAAAGTAAGGGGCTCGAGCCCCACGGTAGGGACGTTAAAGACAACTGTAAAATGCTCTGTAAACACGACCAATTTCCTGTAATGGACTCTACTGTACATACCTTTAACTGATTGATGATTTCTGAATAGTGCTGTGATTACAACTAACCGTGTTAAAGATTTTTTCAGCTAGACTTGTAAAGAAAATTTAAGAGTACTTCTTTGAGCACCCTCAAAACGTGGTCACAAGGTCTTAACTCCTAAACTATCGACCATACAGTGTTGGAACTAAATATAGATGATTCCTCATTTAATTATACGTACGATTTTAACATAAAACATATAAAATCATGTATAATATTTTGAAAAATAATATTTCAAAATCGAAAACGGGATCAAAATAGTCGTTCTTCGCAGGTCACACTTGGTTCGCGCTCAAGGTAATCCTTGATAAGTTTTGCATTTAATGCGTAATCGTATAATTTATTACGTGGAATGAATAGTTTTTTAACTAGGTACATATTTATAAAAGAATATTCATTCTATCTCTTTGTTTCGAAAAATTATATTATATAACATCTCTGTCACACGATTTCGCTGGTTTCGTGAGCGCTCAATGAAACTACACCTACCTTCCAAGAACGCAAACTTATCGCTGCAAATTTTAGCTTGCAGACACTTGGTAGTGACCCAGCATCAGTGGAGGACACCAGTGTACTCATCGCTTCAAAACTAAATAAATACGAGGTAAGTTATTCTTCGAATATTTTCAAGTTGGACTGGTCATGTAACTTTCATGCGCATATGTAGAAAGATATATTATGTTAGTATCAAAAAAATCTTTTTAAGAAAAAGAAGATAGATCGAGCGAGTTTATTGTCATGTACTTTATTTGTAAACTTACTTATTACTTTTATCATAATTCTCAAAAATGTGTTATTTTTGTAACTTTCGTGGCCCAATTTTCGTGGACTTTTGACCATGAAAGTTACCTGATGCACCACGAAAGTTACAAATGTCCATTAAATACTCCTTATTTCTTGTGATGCAGTAATTGCATTTGCCCCTAATTATACCGAAAGCTAGAAATAAAATATTCTAGCACGTTTGATGTGTTTTTTTCTATATAATATGTAATTCTATTTAAATGCTCTCTCGTAGCTAATTTCATAATTTAGTCAGCACAAAAGTCAGTTTTTAAATATTATTGAATGAGTAAAAACTTTCAAAGTCAACTTCAATAAGTTTTACCGTAAAATTTTGTTTTCAGATTACTTTCGAACGAAAACTATGCCATCACAGAGTTCAGAGGTGCGGCGGGAGAAGAAACATGCAATATCTCTGTTATTTGTTCATTGATTTACATTTAGTAAAAACTGTACACATTGTTTTTAGGGCTTTTTTAATTTACATCTATTTATATTAAGATTGCATTATAAAAAAAAATCGCCACGAAGGTTACGCGGAGAATGATTTCTGAAGAACTACTCTTAATAAAGATAGAAGTAATTCCAATTCTAAACTGAAAAGAATAAATATATTCCATTGGGAACTGGAAGCCAGTACGATTTGCAAAGAGCGATATATCTCAAGAAATTGTCGGTAGCAATACGAGTAGAGCTTGGCCGGGACGGGCTGAGCGGACAGACACGGCACACGCGTCTCAGCAAAACCTCATTAGAATAAACGATATCCTCTCCTTACGTCCACTCCGCGAGACCTTATTACTCCGACAAACTGCCGTCAAACGGCAGCACCCCTCTTGCACCACACACGCGAACTTCCAACTTATCCCATACACTCAAGACTCCTTTTCCAAACACAATCTAGCTTCGCCGTGCAGCCAAGCGACTTGGAGACTTACAGCTGGAATGTTAGGGTAGGGTTTGCAGCGCTTTGAGATAACAAACGCACTATCAGACGGCATCGCTTGAAGGTTGAGATGTCCATGCAAAGCTGTAAATTGAAACTTGAGGGAGATAGGACTAATAACTCGAGGCTTCATTCTTTAGATCACGGATCATGGTTATTAACTCTGCTAGCAAATATGAAAAGGTATGATAAGGATATTGGGGATTAGTGATAAAATTGATTGGAGACGCACTCAAAAACTTAATAAGGAAAAAAATCTAATTAGTCCGTCAGTTAGATTACTAAAAAATAATATACACGTATTTTTTTTGTCTGGCTAAAATGCCGACGATACAGCACTTTTAAATGAAACAGCAATTTGAAAAACGATCTTTTTATTTACTTTCAGAGGAGTACTTTGTCCAACATTGGATATTTTGACACAAATTATGGTGAATATATATAAAAAAAATTTTAACAAAAAGTATCATAATAAATATCATTTTCTCTAATTTTAATTGAGAAAAACAATATCATTAGAAAGCTTTTTTAGCTTAATTGCTTAATTACTCGGAAGAAAGTTTATATTATTACTTGGAAACATTTAGCATGAATACCTTTTCGTAAAACTTTGAAGTCTGCGTTCACACGAACTTGACTTTCAACTTCAGTTCTTTAATTAAGTAAAAAACAATTTAACCGGAGCAGAAGCTCAATTAACCAATTTACGTTTTACGATGTCGTTCAGTTGATGTTTCCTTAATATGTTTCTTAATACAGGAAGGGACGCATAATGTATCACTCCGCTATTTAAATATAACTAGTAAATGACCACCGAAGCAGTCAACTCATAAATAAGCGAGTCGTAAACGAAGTAGAGATCGGAAGCAGTGTATTTATCATGGCCGGCGGCGGACGATATGGCAATCCATCTCGGCTATTTCGCAGCGATTTATCGCGGCCAGCAGCGGCGCCCGCGCACCGAGAATGCAACCAACCTATCGCCTTTTGTAGACCAAACTAATGATCTCAAGACTCTCAAGTTTGGTTCAACAGTTTTTACATAGTGTTTTTGTATTTTATGTAGACTATACTAATAATGATCTCAAGTTTGGTTCAGCAGTTTTAAATAGAGTTTTTGTATTGTATGCTATGTAGTTTTGTGTTTAGTTTACGTACATGTGTAGATCATTATTTTATTTACAGAACTAAAAAAAGAATCCCACTCTCTGTTACTCATAGAATATTTGATCGTCAAATTAATCAAAACAATTCGATTCGTGGAACATTACAGTACCATTCACCGCCATAAAATAAAAACAAAATATGCTATCAAACTCACGCGGAATGAAAAAAACTTTTATAACCGCATCGAAATTCCCATCAGCACCTGTTACAAAGGCGGCTATCAAATTACCCGCGACATATCCGCGGCGAAGCGAACGCGCCTCCATCCATAAATACGGTATTCGTTATGCATTTCTCATATTCATGAATCCGTTTTATTGGCCCCAATAAAATATGAACATCTCAGAATGGATATGAGAGAGCGGGCAAATCTAATATGGATTGCTTGCGCCGGATTCGGTCCGATTGGCGGGCGGGAGCGAGGCGGCCAGATGCGTGCTCAGGCCCTGATCACTTGACGCACCATCTCCTTCCCGATGCAACTTTAATGCCACACACAATACAAACTCGAACAGAACACACTACCCAGCTAATTTCAAAAGTATGGCGACATAATAGGGCCAACACAAAGGATTCCAAGACTAGTATGGTCATTAAAAAGCCGGCGGAGTCATACGTGCCGTGCAGTGCGTGCTATAAGCTATACGTCATGTCATCTTAGCCGAGAAACAATCAGTCACGCGACGAGCGCAGGGAGCGCAATCGGGCCGGCGACAAAGGAGCAATTGTCCCTGCGATCCTCCCCTCTTCGTAACGTGAATTTAAAGGGCACTGTCACACTAAACCAGCCGCAGAAAAGGGCAGCTCCCGTCGACGTGTCAAAAATTCAACAGAGTGCCGGGATAAGTGGAATGGATGGCGGCGTCTCGTAGACCCGGATAAAATATTCTACGTCAAATCGTACGTCACTGGCTCTCGACTTGTTCTCGCCGAGAGTACTCCGCGGAAGTCTCTTATTTATTCGCTTTATGTCAGATCCAGCACGATTCCTTTGTGCCTATTGAATTTACAAGCGCCCATTAGGGTCCTTTATAATATAAGTATAAGAGAAAGCTTAATGCCATGATATGTAAATTTTGTTCGGCCATGAATTCATTGATGCTTTTAGATGAAGTGCACGCACGTACAAACTAAAAACGCCAACTAATGACTAGTAATAAAGCGGCCCTCGTCCGCAACACATTATGTAACCAATCCCAACGCATTAAAACTAACTGGAGAGAAGAGAAATCCATTAGAGGCATTTCCAGTAATTTAGGGTGCGCGGCGGAAACCCATTTGGGCAATACAGGGGCGGGAGGCGCCACCAACTGGCGACCAGCACTAAGTATCTCCATTATGATTGTGTTATCAACGCAATCAATTAAGCAGCATTACGTTAAAACTCAACCCGCCATCAATTACCGACCAGCAGCTATCCTCGTCATACACCGCGTGGCTTACGTGGACCTACCCCTATAATTTAAATCTTATGCGATGTCATAACGGCAATATGAACAAAATACTTCTCTGAGCTTTCCCGGGCGTTTAATAATGCAATATTCATGTGCCACTTCTAAGCAAAAACAATTTGATCCATTAAAGTCAAAGTAATCTGTTAGACACTCCCTTCTGACTCCACACTGATCGAATTCATTATTCACCGGCAGAGAGCAATTAAAGCTCCACTAATCAATCTCAAACTTCAGCCAGAGCTGAACTCTAATCAAGAAAACTCCTATTCCGTGAAAGCTTTCCGAACAAAATTTAACTTAATTAAAAATGTAAATTAAATTCCTAGGCGCTTCCACAAGCATCACGTCGTCCCGCGCGCCCGGGCTTTTGATTGCAGCTAAAAGGTTTGGGATTAGTGCGCGAAAGAGCTTTCAGTGCATTTGTAGAGCTTTTAAGTGGGAAGCTTTCGCTTAAGACACTTACATACAATGTAAATTTTATATTCTACCTTAAAAGCGTATCTTAGCTTCGGTTATGAAACAAATGGACTTGCTCACTTACATTATGAACGGCTCTTGAGATATTTAACTGAATTGCGGCGAAGTAGTGGTAATAAGGAACGTGTCAATTTGTGTTTATTAGACAGCTAGTATTTTAGCGTCCAGAGAGAGGTAGTGTGGTGGGGGGTGGGAGATCCTGACCAAGGAAGTTCGGTGCCCGGAAATAAACCGCCCGTAAAATTGTCAATTCCGAGGGAGCCGCTGGACCCGGCAATTTTGAACCGTCCGTCTTCGCAGCCCGATCTTTGTCTTGGTTCAGTATTTAAAAGCTAAATCGCCACCCTAAACGGCCACCACATAACAAGACCGACACAAACAGAGTAGAATAATAAAGCTCAAAGTGAAAAGGTTACACAATATTAAAATATATCGCGCAAGGGGAGGTCATACTCCTATCGCACGTCAGCAAAGTGTGCAATGCCATCTGGGAGCACGCCAAAACAATCACTGTTATTCACTACTTAGCTCCGCGATACGCTACATTATGTTTGTGTTTAAGAATGGCAACATACTTGATTAAAACCTAATTATTTTGAAGTAGCTTGAACTTAATACGCGTAAAGCCAAAGAGATTTGAAGAGCCAGCTTCGCTTTAGATAGAGGGAGCGTTAAATATCCGCAACACTTCATGGAGAGCTATCCTTTTTACTCTTATGACAGTTTTGCATGTCAGAGTGATACAAACGTTGTTTTGACAGGACGTCAAATTTCAAGTTGTATGTCATTTTTCGAATTGCTAGGGATGGGGTCTAGTTAAAAACATCGATATCGATAGATACAAGGTGTTAGTAAAATATATACCTAACGCAAATCTTTCGGTTCAGGTAGAGTTCTTAATGAAAATTAAATAATTTGTACAGATATAGGAACTACTCGTGCACTCTATACGTTTAAGTAATAATCTAATAATTTTTGATATTGTATGGTGTTAGTAAGGGAGCTATATTCCACCTACAAATTATTAATGCATAAAATTACCTGTGAATAAAAAAAAAACGAAGTTATTAATTACACTACACATTTCATAAATTAATGTTTCTTATTCAATTATCTTTTAAAATTGCAAATTTTAGTTTTTTATTTTTGTTTATTTGATCATATTTGATCATATCTACACAAATATTATAAAGAGGAAAGATTTGTATTTTTGTGTGTGTATGATTGTAACGAATAAACTCAAAAACTACTAAACTGATTTCAAAAATTCTTTCACCATTAGAAAGCTACAATCACCCTGAGTAACATAGGCTATATTTTATTTTCAAAAAAATTAGAATTCCTTACTAAAACTTCAATAATGTAACGTGTAAAAAAACCAAAAATATTCCTTATAATTGCATGGGCTCCGAAACTACTGAGCTGATTTTGATGAAACTTGGTATGAAGATAGAATAGACCTTGGTTGGGGACGGACATAGGCTACTTTTTACTGCGGGAAAATACCTCATTCCCACAGCAAAGACTGCAAGCGCGGGTGGAACCGTGGGACGGAAACCTGGTATCAGTACCAATGAGCTTGGGGTACAGTAATATAAAAGATTCTGGGGTGATAAAGGTTACCTTATACCGCGGAAAATTCTTTATTCCCACGGGAAAAGTGGTAGGGTGGGTCAGAAGTTTTGATGAAACTTGATACAGAGATAGAATAGACCTTGGGAAAGGTAACAGACTACCTGTAACCGCGGGACAATAGCTTATTCCCACGGGAAAATGGTAGTTCGGGAGGGAATTTTTGGTGAAACTTGATACAGAGGTAAATTAATTTAGATTTTGGGATGAACAACAATTTATTTTGCTGCCACAGTTTCGGAGACTAACTCGTACAAACAGATAAACATTTTTTTTTTAAACTGGATTATGTTCTATATCACGTTTTAAATTCCCTTGACCCGGTTTTTATAATTTTCTTTTCTATGTACAGATTTTCGACTTCTACATTTTTATTATACATATAGACGAACTTAACATGTTTTTATTTGAATTTATTCTTGTTGAGTTAAAAAAAAGATTGTCGACAATTTTTTTTTATTAAACTGTTTTATATATGATACCCTTTTTATTTTTCATGTGGACATTTAGTAATTGATTCTAACATCTAAAGGTAGCCTTTATGTTACTCAGGGTGAATGTAGCTTTCCAATAGTAAAACAATTTTTGAAATGGGTTCAATCGTTTTTGAGTTTATTCATTACAAACATACACACAAGTATTGGTGAATTTTGTGCTTGTGAAACTTAAAAAGGGCTTAACTAGCAGATAATTATTTAATAAAGCAAACAGAAATATTTTAGATTTACAGTTTTATTAATAAAAGATCACATATTACATTTAAAGCTGAAAAGTATTCATACAGTAGGACGTAGTTGGTAGGGCACACCACTTCTCTGAATCTACTTTTTCTCAATAATATGTACTTCGTTTTTTTTTATTGACCTATGCTTGAGTCGAAAAAGCACGACGAATCAAGCTTCATCGGACTTGCGGGGATAATTTTCACGTTCTTCTTATAAGAAATCTGAAAAAAAAGAAAATTAAGTAAATTATGTAGATTTTTTAAATAATAATTTTAAAGGCTGACCAAATACATCAAAACCCTGTTCCGGGAATACCACAATATGTTATAATAAGTTTTACAGAGGTATTTCATTTTCCTTGTTTACAACTCAAAAGCTTTTTCGATAATTTTATCGACTATGTTTTTCCAACCCTATTATAACCTTTTTGTACAAATATTATTATTGGAAAATATAGCGAAATTTGATTAATTAGATAAGATTAATCAGTTGAATTAGTTTTATTACATAATTTAGTGTAGTTTTGGATTATATGCTACAAATATTATGACGAAAATACATATAATAAACACAAAAACACAGCTTACCTTTGAAAGCTGATCACATCGGGTCTATTTCCTTGCTTTTGATGCGTGATTTACACATTTTCACTATGCACGACATAACTTTACATTTTAAATTACACTATATCTCAAAATTTGTTACTAATAATCAAGATAAAACGTAAAATTTTATTTTTGAAATTGAATCCAAACATAAACAATTTGAACAACTATAATACGACTAAACTAAAGATGACGCAATTTTTGACATTTGTCACTTTGAAAACTTGAAAGACTAGCGACTCTCAAATTTTGTTGCATAGTTTGTAGCCAAAGGGTACGTTTTTGACATTTGACAAAGATTTTCGGGGTACAATAAACACTTGACTAGGCTCTCTCTATCTAAAGCGAAGCTGGCTCTTCTTGCGTAAAGCAAAACTCGTTTACAGAGTCACCCAGAAGAAAATTGGGTTAGATATATCACGAACCGCATACGCAGATAACACACGCATCGCCCATCCAATCACAAGGAGCAACGAGCAGAAAGCTTATTATCGGGACGCGTTCTTCCATCAGGCGCGTAATGAGCACGCGAGCCGGCAGCCGGGTGTCCGCACGGCACCACCGCACGGTATACCGCCTGACCGCCGCCGCCGCCGGCCAGCCCGCCGGACACCCTTCCGAACTGCACACGTGCACCGTACCATCGTACCCTCCCGCTTTTTGAACTGAGATCATCGCGACGCTCATCCGTGAAATTGATTCTCGAGAAAAGAAAAGACGAAAAGATAAATAAAAAGGAAATAGGAAAACACAAGCTAAGATTTGGCGTGAAATTGTTTTTCAGCGCCCGCCGCCGCGCCGCCGCCGCCGCCGCGACTATAGCGGCCCGCCTCGGAATTTCCCAATTACTGGGTGTAAATGTATCTCCTTGATGCCGTAATGTGTACGTTAAGAGGTCCTATATCAAAACTAATTACCTAAGCAACTTATAAAATGATAGCCTGAATAATTACTTGTATTATTAGAAGACAGTTAATTATGTTGTAGAGGCTAGCTCACTTAATAAGATAAGCCTATTAAGGACGATTTATAGGCCATAATAAACAGACCTGGTGATTACAAATAAATAGTACAAATACCCATTTCGACGCAGAATAACTTATAATACCGTACATTGCGTCCATCATTGTGAGAATCGGTCGGGCCGAATTGGGATCTTAAAACACTGTGACATCTCATCCACTACGTGATCCATTTGCCGAAGTAAGAAGCAATCTCATTCAATACCCGGCTCCCGCCCCGCGCCCGCACCTCACCCGCCCCCACTGCTAGGGTTACTAACAATACGATACTTTGTGTTTGTTTATCACCGAAGGCAATAAAAGTTTTCATTCCTTTTTAACTGCTTTTCTAGTTATCAGTGTGTGATACAAATTGGAGCGAAAAACAATTGCCTGTTTTTCATAAATGTTTCTTTTTCCTTAGCATTTCTAAATAGTATACACACCTGGGCTTACGTAAAGCTAAGGGTACTTGTCTCTCAATATAATGTAGAGTATCGGTGAAAGAAGTGTAAAATAAAGGAATGCTGTTGTTGACAGCCCTGTTAGGGGAGCGAGTATCGCTTTCCCCGATTGTATTAGATTCAGCTGCCCTTTTCATCTACATGTCGTTCTTTCCTTACCTCTTGAGAGGGTCGCGACTAGTGGATACGCCTCAGACGTCTCTCCATTTTGTATGACTGATCGCCCACTAGCGACTCGTAATGGCTCTACAGTTACGCCAAAAGGAATATTCCATTAGAATGAATATGTGTGACTGTAGCATGGGGGGTCAAGCCAAACTTATTTATATAGCATTTCTAGATGCATATTCCTCATTTTTCTTCTAATGCGCCGTCACTGCATCAAGTTTTCGCTGATATAAATCTTCTGTTGTTATTCAGTACTTACTATGTATAGATTATCCCCCTGAAAATTGCGAAGTCCGTTCGCTTAAAAAACCCGTGTATTTGTCGGGAATCTATGAATATGATTATCCACCCCATTCCAAAGGATATCATCCCATAAACCTAGTATGTAGCAAAGGTATCAAATCTTTTTCGTCCGTAGTGAAATTGAATATTTATCCGGGTAGTATCTCTATTCCAGAACAATTTTTATGCAGGGGGAATACAATCTGAAGATATTTGGGAGGGCCACTCGACGCGATATTGGCAAATGCCTCGCCTACATTACCTTTATTGGCTGCGACGTCGCGTCGTGCCGGTTGATCGTATCTGCGATTATTTGCGCATTACTCAATCGTAATCCGATCATAACTCAATAATGCCACAATCGGGGGCTAGTTGTGACTTGGACGGAAATGCTATTAACTATCATAAATACCAATAATGCTACTATTGCTTGTGCTAGGCCCTGCTTCTATGTCTTTTTATTAGAATGCATATTAGCACGTACGATGTTTTTTCCACGAAGTTTATTTTGTAAATCTCCGATACAATTAGGTAAATCTATTTAAATTGAATTTATGTTTTAAACATAGGTCATTTTGATTTTTAAAAATATTCAAGCTATACAATGGCTTCGCACAATCACCTAAATATTTTATTCAAAAGGTGTTTTTCTTTACATTTGAATTGTAGAGTTTTGAACTACTGCGTAGTAGTTGCTGGACGGTGCAGTTTAGATGGTTATTTAATGTCTTTAAACAGTTCAGTTGCAGTACGGTATCCTGTACCTTTGACTACCCGTGACTAATATGCAGTGGTGTAAGTAGTTGTAATTATTCAGAAAGTGGGGTCGTGGGGTCGAAGCGGTCGCACAGCCTGTTATACGCGGGAGAACCTGTCCGCAGATCGTGAAATATCTACCGCAACGATTACTTGTATCGGCAATTTATAAATTTAATTGACATGCATGCATTGAAATTAAGAATATTGCATTACTGTCTGAATCAGCGCATTGTAAAAATTGTCTTTAATTACTATACAAATCGAAAATATAATGAAAGTATTTTATTACAAAATAAGACAAAAGAACTGTTAATTGTACTGAATAATAATATGTTTAATGATCCAGTGTGACGAATATCTCAGTGTAACGATCACGACCGCAATGCGCTTCGTAACCAGCGCGCGCGCACATGCAGCTATCTAGACGCAAATGTACGAATTAAAGCACAATGAGCGCAATTTACTGCACAGATCTCACCGCCATATAAAGCCACGTTTATAATTGAGCGGACATAATGGGCCACTCGCTTGACGTGAATTATCTTCGATAAGTTACTCCCTTGCTGGTCGGATATAGGTACAATGTATTTAAACCAACTATAAAAATAATCGCTCCCGGTGTTAAACCCACAACATGAAAGTGATACTTTGCAATTAAACTTGAATACTTCTAGCATTGATAGAGGTCATATTATAAATATTCTGTGCTATTATATGTATATTCTGTGGTTAGGTGTAAAAAGTAGTGATGGGCCGAACAGCGACTTCAACATTCGGCCGAATTAAAAAAATGAATAAATCTATCCTACATTATTATTCAGTACATTAAACTGCAATTTATTATTGTTGCCCACCCATAACTTCAAAGTGCGTTTGATTATTTTCAAAGTGGCTTTAAATGTATCCCCTTACTGATTGCTGACAGCTCAGGGTTAGGCCATGAAAGATCACTGCAGAATCATAAATTAAGCTTCGTTATTGCTAGTATTCTGTCTGTGTAAACACTGCAGATATTACAACAATACCACTAATTAATACACAGCCACACAATGCAATTTACATTTTTAATTGCTCTAGGTATGCAACTAAAAACAGTTAATTAACATATTCCGGCGAATCAATCTAACTCGGTAATGATTCAGCTCGCTGTAATTGCGAGTGCGCAGCGAGCGAGCTCGACGCGCGTAATGAAATCGCTATTCCGTCCACACGGACCTAATGATTTAAATTAATCAAATGTCTCACTATACTTACCTATAACTGTTTATATTATATAAATAAAATGCTGTTCGTTTGTCTCGCTAAAATTCGATTGGCCGATTTATAGCTGATTTCGGCTTTGGTTAGAGAAGATTTCAACGGTTAAAATATATGGAAAAATCTCATTCCCGAGGGAAAAAATGCGGGCGGACAGCTAGTATTGTAATAAAATCTCAACACAAGTTATGTGGCGGAATGTCAAACTAATGCACTGCCCCGCCGCTGTTTTCGTTGACTCTCCTTTGACATTGGTTGCCTGGTAGACATTGCTACCTTAGCAATAAGGCTGCCTATTTGTACACTTTTACCGTTATGGAGTGTATTTCTTGTCATTTCTGTTGTGCATTAAAGTATATTATATAAATAATAGGTAACTTTTTACCTCGGAAAAATACCTTATATCTACAAGGTATCTCATTACCTATTTAAAAGACAGATGTCCATGGGAATAAAGTGGCTTGAGTTGGCTATTAATTTAATTAATTAAAATACATTGTACCTATAACGTTACATATTTAAAAAAAAATATTTTTATAAGATGCGACGCTTGTGGAGTGTCTTCGGCGAGCTCTTCTCCACAAAAGCTTTATAAACTCGCCACTAAATGTAACTTTATTTGACTTAACTAAGTGATGTAAAATGTCCAAAAGTTAAAATAAATAATTTAAAATTTGAAGGAGAATGTTAACGCAGATAGGATCGCGAGCCGCAAGCGAATAGCTAGTAAATAATAATAAGACCTGCCAATATACTTATGACAAGGCTATTTATTCACACTTGCATCTCTTATCAGCCTATATGTCCCCACTGCAGGGTATCGGCCCTCTGTACCGCAATATCAGGTTTTTGTCATATTCCACCAAGCTGTGGGTGCAACATCATATTATAGAGTAAGGAAGTAAATAATTAAAATAAATATCGAGGAGTAAATATATATAATTATATTGATAAAAGAAAATATTTTAATAAGCAAATAATAATTTCAAGACGTTTGGGTGAGCGGGTGAGCTTCATATCGCGTTGTAGCCGTAGCCATAGTTCGTTAGTTTAATTGTCATTGTTAACGTCGCGATAGACTCGCGATAATGCCGCTTAATGAACGTTCAGAGGCGGCGCTGATTGCGGCGTTGTTGAGCGAGCAATAACTTAGTCGGAGGGCTGTAAATAAGTGTTCGTGATCGGCGACTAGGTATTTTAATGAGATTTAATAGCGCAACGGCCCTGCGCAGGCGACGCGGCAAGTTCCACGACCACCGCAGCCTCACAGACAACTTTGTCGGCTCTTAAAGCCTTAATTGGTTTCCTACATGTTTAATCCGCTTAATGGTTGTTTTTATCGGGCGACATAACAACAATCCGGTTTCGACATCGATAATACTGATCGATGTGAATAGTGTCACTTTGCTTCTTATAACGACGATTATTAGAGTCCGCTGAATGACAAATGATCATTTACGTAAGTGAACATTAATATTTAACAGTTTCGTAGCAATCAAATAATTGGCAGGCAGTGAAAATTCACGACAAATGCGTAATCTTCGATTGCTTCATTAGGCGTCTAGAGTAGGATGATAATCGTTATTTATAGACAATAAATTGTTATATTCATGGTGGTTGGAGCGGAAGGCGCATAAATTCGACGAGCTAGTGTCGGGCTGACACCTGTGATTGCATTTACAATGCTAATTCACGGCACAATATCACGTCAGCGGCCGCCGCTTCTCGTTTTCGCAATCGCGATGAACACACGCCGTCACACCGCCCCGCCTCCGCGCCGCGTCTCTCCAACAAATTACCCCACTCGAAATTATTTCAATTATTTTTCTTAATTTACATGGATTCGCAATTAACCATGGACTCACCCGATGAAAATTCGTCGATGAATACATTTATATTATTATGTATTTATTACATTATATTTTTACTTCCTGCTATTATGACAGTTCTACTGCAAGTAAATCTCTGATAAACATTCAAATGTAATACTTGTAATTCTGCTAAGACAACAATTGGAATAGAAGAGTATGTAATAAATATCTGTTGAGCATTTTAAATTTAGATTTACTTTGTTCACGACGAATGGTAAATTTTATTTTACGTGATGGATGGAACACCTTTCTCCGGAAGACGGCTATCCATTTTACCATTACGATTTTGTCTTTATTCGCTGTAGATCATTTTGTGACTCAAATCTTCGTGTCGCCATAGACGAACTAAAACAAATCCGTCCGCATCTATTACTTAATTGAACAAGAGCACATTGTTGCTGGCCGTGAGTATGATTGATGACATTTTTTTAAATTAATTAATTAATCTATGGATAGAGCAACGAGAGCGAACGGGTCGTTCCACGTCGAGATAAGCCGCGGATAAGCGACCGCAATCCATTATCGACCAGTTAATTGATAATTACTTTCTTCCATTATGCCGAACAAAAAACGCGGTGATTAACTCTGAATCGCTTTAACGAGCACAATGGGTCGGCGTTCAATTAAAAACCCTTGTCGAATGTAGACGGCTTCGCAGAAAAGCGGATCCGACGTTGCTGACTCAATCTCGTATACATGGAATAAGGAATTACTCGCGTGCGGAAAGTTTTTAATTAAATATTCACCCGTTTTGTAATTAAGACACGATTCAATTGAACACAATGAAGTTTCGTGCGCCGCTTTCGAAAGAAATCTGAGACAGAGTTTAGCGTTTTCAATAAGTTAACGAGAGCAGAGATTGGACTGCGAGATGGCAGTAATTAAAGTTTTAAAATGACAACGCAGACAATACTATTGTGTGAACATTGAAGTTAATTCTCTTTTTTGCGAATAGTAAAATACAGGATAAAATAAAATTGACTTTAGAAATTTATTACTGAATGAGGTATTTACAGTTAATAGTTCTAGTAGAGACTCAAATTAAGCTTATTTAAATTATTATTAGACGTGTTGTTTATATGCGATAATATTGTTGATAGGTGGACGTTCGTCTATGCAGGAAGCGCAGCGTTAAAGGGGTGTGTAATATATTCCATAATTTCAAAAGTTATAATGATTAAATGTTATAATTTCAGTTTATATAATTTTACTTATCCTAATAATCATATAATATAAAAGACAATTCCTATAATTTTAAATAATATAATTTAATTTGACATAATAATGATTTCCTATAATTTTAAATGATATAATTTCATTTGATATAATAATGATTTTCTATAATTTACAAATTTTACAATTGATATAAATATTGTTTCCAAATAAAATTATGAACTTGTAAAAGCAAGCAAGCAAGCAGGCAAACAAGCATGCAAACAAGCATGCAATCAAGCATGCAAGCAAGCAAGCGTGCAGGCATGCATACATGTCAACCTAACCCGAAGGGTATGGCGGAAGAAGTGGGCTCGCTTTGCTCGCCCACCTCTTCCGCCATACCCTTCGAACCTAACCAACAGTTGTCGGGGTGCCCCGAATTCCCGTGCTCGCTGCGCTCGCACCCGCCCTATTTATTTATATTAAATAGTTTTAATGATCCACATATCCGATGAATAATGCCATTTCTTTTTTGTACAGTATTCTTTTCCGTAAAATTACAAAAAATGAAGTTTATTATAGGAAATGATTGTTATAGGAAAATAATGTTATAACAATTGTCATTATATCAAATGAACGTTATAGAAATTGAGCGTTATACAAATTAAATTTATAGCAAGTATTTTTATAGTGTATGAAAATTATACCAATTGAACGTTATATCACCTAAAATTATATCTTTTGATATTATAGCATTTATTACGCACCCGCGTTAAAGGGCTTCTGACTGGCATGGCGCATTGCGTTTACCTTTACATATTTACAATAAAAAATCACATACATGTGTAGGCGGGATTTCATTTTTGTGGTGTGACGCGTTGTTGACGTCATTTGATGCGTATCCATATTGTGGGCTTACTATGTAAGAAGCGACAAGCTCGAGAAGATGTCATACGCGACATAGTGACATTTGAGCCGTAGTTGTTCTGTCAATATGTCGCGTTTGACAGCTTCTCGAGCCTGTCGCTTCTTACGTAGTAAGCCTACTGCTATGCATTCTGTAAGTCTAGATTTGGTCCACAATTTTCTAGTGTGTTGTACCTATGTCGTACATAAGAAAAATGTGGATCTAGCCATATACAATGCATACCTGATGTATACTTCGATACGACATATTACAAAAAAGTGATCACATCTTAAACCAAGGCGACAGACGCATGTTACTACCGCTGCGTTTGACGCATAGACGAAAGGCACCGCACGCCTGAAAGTGCGAGCGAATCCACAGACGTGGGAAAGCGTGGGCTGCTGGACGATAACCGAATTTATATGCAGCCTGTAATACAGATAGCACCCGCTTTTTATGGGTCAGACTGTATATAAATTTGGGTATCGTCCCGCAGTTCGCTCTTTCCCGCGTCGTCTATGGGTACGTACGCGGGTTTAATGCAGCACACGCTTAAGGTACAGTTACACATGCTCATAAGTAGCACGAAAGCATGCCACTATTGAGCAGTTGCTACCTAGTAGCATGTGTATCGAAGCATTGCTAATTATGAGCATGCTAATTTCGAGTTTGCTCAAAAATCGACAGTCGTGCGATTTTTGGGCATGCTACCTGCAGCGCGGGTGGAAGGGGGGGTGCTTTTAGCACGTGTGAACAGGTTTGCTTATTGAGCATGCTAGTATCGATCATTCGTTTGCATCAAGTTTTTGGACACTTTGTATTGCAATCAATATGGTTATTCTATTCAATTTTCTGGAGAGGGCCACTTGGATTTCCATTTTTCACGCACTGACACTGACAGAGAACTTGCTACAATGTCGATACCGAAGTCTAGCCAGTGCTCAATTAGCATGTGTGTTCAATCGTTTGCTTTGAGCATGCTTATTTAAAAGTTTGCTTAAAAGAAGCATGCTAAACATAAGCAAATGTGTCAGTTCAAAGAGCATACTCGCTTTAAGCATGCTAAAAAGCATGACGTTTTATAAGCATGTGTAACTGTACCTTTATTCCGCTCGCCGCCGCCGCCGCCGCGGTGCGGTGCGGGTGCGGTGCTCAAACGGCGCGGTGGTGCCACATATGCCACATTTGAGCGTAATTTAAATGCATGCACATTACTCGCGCATGCTGCAGCCAACAATACCTTAATTTATTATAAATAGCTCTATTATCCGAACGACGGCGACAGAAAGCTACTAAAGAATACATTTGATTTAATTGTGTTTCATGCACTGTTTAAGTATGTATGTAGATATATTTTTGTGTATGTAAATAAAAGGAACTAACCAATAATTCTGTTCGTCATAAAATAGCTTTCGTTTCTGCTTTAACAAAATAATTAAAAAATCCCTGGTAAAAATGTAATTAAAGTGACCAGACGGCCTTATACCTACATTTATTTTACAGAAAGACTCGGCGTTATCGCTCAGACATTTAATTTGGTCATTTTAAATGAATTGCAGATCTTATATCCCATATCCCATACTGAATTTCTCGGCGCGATTGGTTCGTTCTGCCGGTCGTATAAATTCAGTGAAAATCATCTGCAGAATTCCAATAGAAGGCGCTGATGTCCGAATGTGTGATATATCGAAGCGGGTTCGGGGCCGGGTGCCGACGGCCTCGCCGTCTGTTTATAAGATATTTCATAACGCGCATAATTTCCACACCATTCATCACAAACGTCGAATCGACAAAAATTGGCATCTGACTCCGCAGACCAGCAAACCGTGATTACAAAAAGATGTAATAATAAAATAAAAATCTGTATAATATGTACCTATATCTAAAGATATTATAATATATAAGGACCTGGAAGAAGGATCTGTAAGTAAGACTTATATCAATTTCAGCGAAAGAACTAATTAAAAACTCGAAGATTACTGCCGTTGATGTAAATACGCTGCTCCCGTGTACAGAAAGAAGGTCTTGACAAGGAAAAAGAAGAAACTCAAGATAAAACCTAAAAAGTTGGTGATGTTTCAGGAATCACGAATTGAGACTCTGAAATCTTAATCAACAATAAACTCTGAAGAGAGTCCTAAGAGAGTCCTGCTGAAATGTGGAGCTACCATAGGCTATACTGCGCTGATTTGAAATGAAAAGGAATGAAAATTGCCTTTCAGGTATTTATTTTTCTAATTTAATTTCATGTCATCATGATTTTGTATTTTTGGATTTTATATCGACGACATGGGCCGAATGGGATTATTTATAGACTGCACAATATAGTGATTGATATTTCGAATGTGATGTTTTCATAGTGTATTTTTTTATTTTAAATATCATAAATATATTTATGTCACCTATCACATTTTTTTTATTTTACACTAGTAGTAGTCCGCCCAACAGCTTCGCCATCATAATTATTTTTCCCGTAGTAATGAGGAGGTTTACCTGCTGCATAAAAAACCTAAAAACCTCGTCCTCTCACAACATTCCACTGCTTTTCAGTTTTAATAGGGATTCAAATTTTTTGTATAAAAGTGGGTAAATAAGGCGTACCTAACCTAATCAAGACTTGTCAATTCGCATGACAGACAGAAACCAATTCTTGGGTACGTGCTAATGTCTCGTACAAAGTGATGTGATGTCGCTAACGAACCACATTGCAAAACTGGCGCTTTTAGCTTTTTACAACCTAGTGAAAATTGTTGGAAAAATCATTATTAAATAATAAAATTAGAATATGTCACTCTCCATTAAAAAATCAACCAGAGCAGTAACTGTGTATTTATTTAATCTATGTCAATACATCGATGTAGCTCAGTTCCGAATTCAGCGACATTCGTATGACTTTTGTAGAGTCTCCGCAAAGTATTATGTTTCCTTTGTAAAGCATTAAAAGGTAAAAGAGTGAAAGAGGATACAAGCTCATCTAAGGTCAGCGCTCATAAAAAACTTGTTGCATCTCTTATAGGTATATAAACTTCTCATAACTCCTGTCACAGATTGTTATTGAGCCTTAGAATTAATAGGACAAAATTGCTACATCAAGACCGGGATCGAATAGACCTTTTCCTGTCATTCACAATAGCTATTTGAGCTTGAGACTCGAGATAACAAGATCGATATCCGTTATGGTATGAGGAGAGCTGAATTACATATTAGTTTTAGTGCTTTACATGTGATGAAACATTTACAAGAGAAGTACAAGAAGCTATTCCGTGATTGAGTAGGTAAGGTACAACTGTAAACATTAGCCAAAATTATTCTAAATTTGAATTGACACTTCAAATAATTTAAGAGTAAGAAGTTTGCATCTTAGCGTATTAACTCATGGAATGGTCTTGTAACGTGTAAATGGTCCATAAGACTGTGTGTCGTAGGGCTGTGTAACAGCGCAGCGCGGAGCCCGGCACACTTGCTCTATAAACAGGCTGCCGTATTTTTCAATCAGAGAGCTGTCAAAGCGTTCTGACACCCTCATCCCATCGGCTCGCACTCGCCGAGCACCGAAATTGGTTTTCTACATTCAATCCATACAAAGTTTAATGTTATTCGTTCACGATATCACCGGGATGCTGCCGATGTTTACCGACGCGCCAAATCATATTGGATTTGCAAACTTTTGTTTGCGGACTTTATTTCATTTTACTGTTAGTTCAGGCTGAGAAAATGTAATTTTAGATATTGTACTCCGAATTGTATTTTGAATAAGGTGCTTTATTTGTAGTATGAGATAGCGCAGTGCATTAGAAAAATATTGAGAATGCAGGAATGCAGAGTAGTAGTTGGGAAAATATTGCGCGTTAAAATGAGAAGTGCGAGTTACAAATTAACCGCGCCGGATATCTGAGGAGCAGCTCGCAATGGCGGGCCGGGCTGGAGTGCGGCCGCAAGCGTTTATAAATTGAAGGGCTGGTACCTGCGGCTTAATACACCGCCGTTTCCGGTTCATTTCCGGGCGGCGCGCGCGGCGCCGGATATTGCTTTTAAGGTTGTGGCGCACGCTATGCCGGCAGCGGCTAGCAACACCAGCGTATTAGCCCGCTACCCGCTCCGCTGTTCGCTCTTTCCGTCACTTTGCTCACGGCTGCTGCTACTGACACTTTCAGCGTACTACCTATTTCCTGTGTGGGCGTGAAAATTCACTCCACGATTGGCATTTCCAAACTTATATTAACCTTCTTTTCACAAAATAATTCTGTGCGAGGAAACAAACAATATTGAAAAAAAATTTACGTAAAAATGTAATCAAAAATGCACTAGGAAGAACCACTATTGAGTTGGATGCACGTTTAGAATACTGACCTCTCTATTTATACAAAGCAGAAGCTCTACCGAGTTACATCTAGAGCTTCCAGTGTTCAAGCTAATAAAAATAAGAGAAACACAATCCCTTGCAGCTCCGGAAATTAAATTTTCCCTTAAGCTTAAAGTTTAATTAACTAACATCACGCGAGCGCACAGCAGCGGGAGGAGCGGACAGCGGGGGGCTAGTAGTGTTGCCATAATCGCAACTAAATAATAATATAAGGATGTGAAAATAGTTGAAAGATATAAAAAAGTATCTACAGGAAAATACACACCAAAAACATGTAGGTAATCTGTATTTTTAACCAATGAACAACATGTTTACGTATTTCGTTTACCACACCATTATAAATGATTAAAATAAAACCAAGATTTTTTATTGTTGCAATTAGTAAGACGGTTAATTTTTGGCTAAAATCATCACGTTCGGTTGTAAAGTATACCTGGCAACTCTAGCCGGAGTGCAGTTACGGGGACGTCGGCCATTGCTGCGATTTGATGGACAGTCAATTTAAGAGCGAATCCGGAGCGGCAGCGCGTGCACTTTAATTTGCACGCGAGTAGCGAGGATACGCGGATCGGGTGAGTGTTCGCTCCCATAGCGGCCGCGTAACGCGTGAAACTCTGCCCTCTCTTTGTTCCCAAATTACATACTCTTGCGCAGCCAGTTTGTAGAAATACTGTAATTATATCATAGGGTGTACGTGACAACTAAGCGTATGCAAGTCCGATGAAGCTTGATTGGTAGTATCTTTTCGACATAAGCGTAAGTCTGAGTCTGAGCTTTTAGAGAAAAGCTTTTAAGAGAAAGGTGATCAAATCACTGCACTTTTTGCTAAACCGTCATGCATCACTCGCACCCTATATAAGATACCATTAAAATATGTATAGTATTAAAAAATAAAAACAAAACGACATAGAAAAATTAAAAGACTTCCTTCAACATCTTTTTCTGGAAAAACCTGTAAAGGGTATAAGATTATCAGAAGCACTATAACCACCTTCGACATTTTGTTTGCATTGCAGACTGTGGTATTATGCTGAGCTGAAGCCCTTTCAGTTACAAGCGTAATAATGTACAGAAGCCATCACATGCGGTTGGACTAGCGCACTACGATATTCACCCCTACCGCTACGTAATACGGGCGCTCTCAATAAAGGCACTGCATAACTGTAACCATGGTCTAAGAAAACAAGGTCTTGCATTCGGACCACGTGACTTGACACAAGCCTACGTCATCATGCTGTTCGTCCTTATCTATTAACAAGCATTCGACAAGGATGAATAACATGATGACGTAGGCTAGTGTCAAGTCACGTGGTACGAATGCAAGACCTTGTTTTTTTAGACCATGGCTGCAACTGAATAATCTGAACTGAATTAATGATTTTTTTTATTCATCCATTCATCTGTCTACCTACCTACAGGTTTTAAAAATAAGAAAACGCGAGTTTATTATAAAATATTCACACATACATATTCCTGAAGAGAGTGTGTGTGTGTTTGTTTTAAACAATTTCTTGTGAACAATCATACCCATATGGTATGCATGGATGTCAAATAAACAACGTTTAACAGCATGTTATACTGTTATGATTATGAAGCATGCGGTTTCAATTAAAACAGCATTACGCAACGTTAGCGTGATAATGTGTTTTTTATTGTTTTCTAAACCACACACACAAGAATATAAATAATATGTTAACAGAGTCCAAGAATCATATGAACATAAAAAGCTCACAAAGTTTCGTTCCGGCTATGGCGCCTACGCAGCATTCTACGCATAAATAAAACTCTCTTTATAATGTAGCGTTTTATATTAGCATTATCAGTAAATTAGCATCTTCTGAGTAGGAGTGGTAGGAGCAAGAACAGTTAAGATTGATTTAATTTCAATATTAATGCAAAATAATAATAATATTCATGTCAGTAAGATACGAGAGAATTGATAGGATATTCTTTTTTTAGTCCGAGGGAATTGTAGAGGGAAGAAATTTTGTATTGTATTGTAGTTAAACAAAACAAAATCCTTCGTTTCTCAAGAAAGAAAAAATATATATATCTCCATGAAAAAAGTGGAATAATGATTATTTTTTTTTAATTTATAGTCAGAGAGATGGGAGCCGCTTTAGCGAAGCGGCTCTCCAATCTCTTTGTTTATAGTATAAAATAATCTTTGGCCTGGCGCAGTTTCCCAAAAAAATAAAAAATAAATAAATTGTAGTTCACCAAAATCCTGATCAGGGTTGTAAAAAGCCGCTAGACGCAAGAATGCAAGCAGCCGTTACTAGTAGGTATAGGATAATCTTGCAGCGGAAGTTTTTCAGATGTTTTGTGTGTGATATTATTGTATTATCAATTATCGTTATCAGTAAATAATTAATAATAATAATAATAATAATATTTATTTATTTCTCCCAATATGCTTACAAAACAAGTACATGTTTGTATAAAGGTTAGCATTAAAATTTCAAAAAAGGCCAAGATGGGAGACTGGTGTCCAAGCTAGGAAAACCTGTGTTATGGATCACCAGGCTTCCACTCCGCGGTGAGCAAAGGTATACAAAACAAAAAGACTGTACTAAAAACAAAAAAATAAAAAGTAAGTATCTCTATTAGGAGAAGGTAACTATAACTAGTACAGATTAAAAGTGTAATTGTAAGAGTATCTCTTGGTGATGTTTAATGTTTACTAATGCGCTTGTGTTGCGATGCGCGTTGGGACAAGTCGTGTTATCGCTTCGCTGCTACCCTGATTCAGCCACGTATCGTTTCCATTACTTTAAGTAGATTCCGATGTTTGTGTCAAAAGCAACCGATAACATCGCAATTTATTTTATTATACATTCGATATAATAGGCCAAGTGATACGTCACACGCTGAATCTAATGTGGGTATTAGAATCGTATGTATAATTTTGTAAAATGTGATTCTAATATTTAAGAATACATACGTAATATTTTAACAAATTATACAGGGTGTAAGTAAATACTCAGTCAATGTATTTGAACAACTTTCCTAAAGAAACATTTTTGTAAACGAAAAAAATTCTTTTTACTTCTCCACACAAACTGCCTGATTAAAATGACTATTTTGTATGAGAGTGTCGATTTTTTTTGTTTCCGAGAATTGATTTTCTGCTAAGTCGCCACTTACACCCTGTGGCTATATTAATAACTATACCATGTCAGACTTTAAAAATAAAAAAAACATCATCATTTAATTGAATGTTGCAAAAAATAAAGTTGTATGACCGTTCTATAACATACTATACTACATTGTATAATGTTGAAATGAATTGCCTAAAGCGTTTTTGTTAAATAGATTTTAATCACAATAAAAAAAAACTGTATTTGATTGTCTATAATGTGGCAAAATATACATGTATCTAATTTGAATCTCAAAGTAAAGTTAAAGTATCGTTATGTTTTTCGATACATAAATAAATAATGCTATAGTTGCTTTAAAGGTTTCTCTTATGTTATTTATCAGGAGATTAGCATAATATAATAATGAATTTAATTCAATCAGTTTATTTTTAGCGATAACAGCTACGGCGTAGGAAGCGTAGCGATGCTACGTTACGACACGGCACCTTTGAACGAGTGCACGTACTATTGCCTATCTATTTCTATACTAATAATATAAAGATGAAAGGTTGGATTGTTTGTTTTTTTGCATGGAACTCCGAAACTACTGAACAGATTTTAAAAATTCTTTCACTGTTGAGAAGTTACTTGATCCCTGAGTAACATAGACTATATTTGATTTTCAAAAAAAATAGGGATCCTTACTAAAACTTCAACAATTAACCTAAGGTGTAAAAAAATATTTTGAATAGGCTCTGAAACTACTGCTCCGATTTTGGTAAACCTTGGCACACAGATAGAATAGATCTTGCGGAAAAGCATAGCCTAACTTTTACCGCGGGAAAATTCCTCATTCCCACGAGAAAAACTATTAACGCGGGCGGAGCCGCGGCGGAAACTAATATAATATATCATCATCATCATCATTAACGGCCTGCGGCAGTCCACTGCTGGACATAGGCCTCTCCCAAGGCGCGCCATTTGGCCCGATCTTCGGCCGCACGCATCCACCTGCTGCCAGGTACATTTCGCAGATCGTCAATATAATAGATATTCTGTGGTAAATATAAGTGTTTTGACGTCTAAACGCATCACCTCTTGACATTTTATCCTAGAACCTTATTATTTTTTCACAACTACATATAATAACTTGTAAATACTAAATAATAATCTTCACAACAACAAAATAATCTGTATTAAGATTCTTATCTAATATTAATTCTACAATTTATTTGAAATTAATTCGATAAGCTTAAGATGCAATAATCATATAACTTTGAATCCCTTTATCGGCGAGTTAAATTTAATGCTGTAATCCGACAGGTTACTGACAAAAACCTCTTAAATTTTTTGAAATGGCTGTTATTAACACCCTTTTTAGTTAAGCTTTTATGGAATTAGGCTAACACTACACCAAAGAAAACATAGAAAGCGTTGGGTAAAAATCTTTTTGCTAATCTTTTTTCATTGTAATCAAACAATATGAATTATTTATTTTTGATGAATCGCGACTTCTAGAATTCTGAAAACAATTTGTCGATGTTTCTCTAATCTATGCGCATGTTAAAGAAACCGATTCAACGCTGAGTAGGTATCAATGTTCGCATTAGAATTGAAAAATAACTTGACTACGTCAATCAAAGCTGAATGTATTCAGGGACCTACTTGTTTAAGACTTAAAATAGCATAAACGTGAACGTCACAGGCAAGCGCGAATAAGTTTAAGAGGGTTAGGATAGGTAGGCTCCTTTTCAACCAATAAACCCTTACAATCCCTTTTAATACGATAATGTGCCTCTATCTTTCGTCTGCAGTCACACACACGACCCTCGTGTGCTAATTGAATTTAAGGAATAAAATCCAATCGCCCGATTCTTTATTATTCAAGATCCAATTTGGATAAGGTCTGATCGGTCCGCGGCGCGGGCGCGGGCCGAGAGGGGCAGTCGAGAATAAAATTGGATTTGTCACTCAAAACATAAGGCTGCCTTTAACTTTAATAAGAAAGTACTGTATCATAAATTTACCAAGAAACTTTGGGAGCCATCGCAACTTTCGCGCTCGTCTTCCATTTTCATATTCGACAATGTTATTATAAAGGTTGGGGTATGAAGTGGCCCCTTTATTTGGGTAGTCTGCGGTTTATCTGTTTTGGAGTGCGATATGAAATTGCGTATTCACCCCTGACGTTAGGCGCATGATGAAGTAAGTGGATAAGCCCCCCGGTGCAGCTAGTAGGGCGGTCGCGAGCGTTGCACACTCGGCTGTGTTTGCGCAGTGGCCGATCGCCCGATAACGGTAATGACGTGCCGCTATCGTCATCGTACAGAAACCTCCATCATCACACTAATTTGCACACTCCATCCAATAAAATTAGAAATTGGCCTTTTATATCCCTTTCCATCCCAACTTATTACTCTTCAAAATTGGACAGTGAAATTGAATAAAATCTTTCATTGAAATAGTCGTTGTTAATTTAGCGTTAGACGAAAATGTCACCTTTGTTTAATTATACTGATGCAACACACAGGAAGCAGGGGTGGCAAAATTAATGGTAAATAAACAGTGGCTTCTATTAGTGAAAGCCACTGATTGCTATCTGGAAGATGGATAGGGGCACCCCCCCGCAGACACCGCTCATGGGGAGATACAATTTTCCTGGTACAGCTCCAAATGAATACGCGATGTTAATTTAAGCGGCATTGTGCTGTTTGTGTTAATTAACTAAAGCTGGACATTTCGGGGTATCTCAGATTAGAAACAAAGTGAAACTTGCTTTGATTAAAAAATATCAAAAGCTCTAATAGTGAAAAACGTTCTTTAGATTAAAACAGTCCTTAACAACTCATTAAGTCCAAGCCCACCCTGAACAGGGTGAATAGGCCTTAGTCGACCACTTTGGCCTAGTGCGGGTTGGTGATCAAAACAGTATGTTATTAAAATAATAAACTTGCCAAAATAAAGCCCGAAGACGAGCCGAGAACCTGCAATGAAAAAAGAGGCATTTAAAAGCTGCATTGTTCATAAATGTAAAGGGGGTTTCACAATCGCGACTCGACTGAACCGGACGAGAGGCAGACAGCGGCGGCGGCGCGGCGGGGCGGCGGCAGTGTGAACGCGACCTACCACAAATTTTACCGCACGCCTCTTGTTTCAATGACTGCCACTTATTTCCTTATGACGTAATATATTTTACTGTTTCTTTAATTTATATCCTACTAATTTATAAATGTGAAAATTATACGTTTAGGTGCTTATTACCACTCTACGAGGAAATATAATTATTTTGAGAAATTTGTTACAGAAAGATCAATCTACTTTTTTATTATTTACAAAGTGGTCCAGCATAATTAACTTAGGAAGTTATATTTACTAGTAAGCATTTTTTATACAAAGAACAGTCTTGATTTTCTTTTATCAATTCAGATATCTTATTTTATTTTGGACTCTGCATCATATAACAATTCAGTAAAAAGTATTTTGCAGGTTCTCTACCTAGCACAACGTGCGGTCTCTTTTAAAAAAGATCGTTCCAAAATAACTCCGCATACGTATAATTTTATATTTTACTCTAAGGTTTCTTTTTCTTTGCCTAAGCCGAGCGTAACGTCCGTCGTGACATGGTGCAATTGGTGCAATAGGTGCAAATCTGCCGGCAAAAAGTGCCGGCTGAAGCTGTCCTGTTGACGCAGCTCTAATTAAACCTGCCGAACTTCAACGCTTCACTACATTACAGACACGACAAAGCTTAGGGTCTTTTGGGACACTAGCGTGTCGATAAAGTACGACCAATCGAGCTACCCCGGATTGGTATTACAAATATATACAAATATATATTATAAATATAATATTTATTGAAAAATAATTACCTGTTTTTAAGCCGATACTTATCAATTAGGACTAGAAAATAACTGCAAATGAATATTCCTCCATTAACTTGAAATTAACATTTTTGTTCAATATAATGACTATTTAATAACCTAACACTAAATACTCTGCCAAGATGGCCTTTCAAAGAATATCTATGTCATCTTAGCTAAGTAAGTACCTACTAAGTGTAAACATACTCAGCTTTTATTCATCAAGTATTTTTAATTGCGTAATTTCCCATGAGTTGAACCACTTGTTAACTAATTTAAATAATGTCTTCCATCTCCTACAAACGCAAGCAACAAGCGTGAGAACTGAAGCAAAAAACCCCGCGTTATATTTGATGGCACATCTGCGCGATTCGCGGTCTGTGGCCGGCGTCATTCGTTCGCTGCTGTCTCGTGTAGGTAATTGATACAGAACTCCGTTGCGAAGCCCTTACTTACAGTGACGACGCGCAGACAATGTGGGTGGCTCTACTCTTTCACCTTTACCCTAATTGGCACCTCGCCTCACTTTTATTTCACACTGTCGAGTCTCTCGAAAACGCGTTATTGAGGAGAAGAAAGAAACCAAAATCCATTAGTCCGACTGGAAATCACATTAATATTAGGACTTAGGAATTGGCAAGTATAGGTATAGGTGAATATGAAACGATCACTGAAAGCGCGGAAATTAAATAGCCGCTCATATCCGGAGACATTGAAGTGTGTCACGCGGCGTGGATGAGGCGCGAGCGAGATGTGACAAGGCACAGGCGAGGCGCGGGCGAGGTACTGGCGAGGCGCGGACGAGGCACATATTATGAGGGCGGACAAGGCACAAATGAGGTGCGGACGAGATGCACAGTACAGATTCATGTCTTCCTACTTACCACGCGCAAACCGTTAATACAGTTGTCGACCTTCAATTTCTACAACTGACTGTTTCGGACGCTCGTACTGGAGTACGACATACGAATGTCAACTAAATGAAACAGCTCTCGCATCATTATCGAGCCCGTGGCATTAAAATTGAATTAGTAGTTCATGTTATTGAAACGCCCTGACATGATTGAAATGTGTTCAATCTCTGCGAACATTTTTCATTTACCTGTTTAATATTACGGTAATAATTTCCATGTTCCGCCTCTTTCACCCGAAAAATAATGTCACCTTTTGTCAATCAAATCAAATCCGTTATCAAAAGCAAAACATGTTTCCCTTAGTTAAATATTTGGTACCTATTTTTTTCTTTATACAAAAACTGTTGTCTTGTACATTTTATTTATAACTGATATATAGGTAGGTAATAATACAATACAATGCGCTCACGCAACAAACACAGCCACAATCACAGGTATGAAAGATACTGAAAAGCAAACCTATAATTAAGATATTATTATGCTTTATCGGTTAAACTAATTGTCATCTTTCAATCGAGCGAAACTACCAAATCATATTAAACTTGAAAATATATCTTTGTTTTGTAAACATTGGAGACGCGACTTAAAATGTTGTTATTATACCTGCAGATATCCTTTGGCTAACCAGCCTCTTTAAGTAGATAATACAATTAAAAATTATTATATTAGGCACATTGGGATTTCCGTAGAACAAATTATAGTTATAAAAATATTCAAGTGGGATACTAGTCATTATAAGTTGTATGGTACAGACACAGACAGTAGTGGGTCGATGGAAGTACAATTTGGAGAGCGATGTGCTTCTACTGGTGTTGGAGAGCCAATTATAAGTGTTCGCGGTGTCTGCTTTGGCGACGAGGTTCCCAATTAAACCTGAGACGCGACACGGCTGCAAGTCGCGCCGGAACACACAACCTCCTAATTGCGTAAGCCACTTCTAAATCTCCACATTTTTTGCAACACAGCGAACAATGGAATCATGTCAGCCACCACAAGAACTCCCCCTCCGTACTGTGTAACCATTGAGTTGTTAATTAAATCCGCACAATACATTTACTCCACACAATTAGTCGGCCGGGAGCTCTATTGTAGAGGAATAGAGACGAATTTGATCCAATCCGAATGGCACGGCCGGCACCGGTGTTGCTTCTTGTTTAATTACAACAATAGTGGCCCCTAATGAGAGTTTTGCGCTAATAAGCACTGCAGAATGTAATCAACATGCCTCGACGCTCTAATGAGCCGAGTTCCTGCAAAAACAACTGACGTCGACATTTTACTGGAGATTAATTAGGCGTCTACTCATACGAACTTAGTACCACCGGAAACCCGCGTGCGCCTCGTTACGGGCTTACCAGCTCCGAGAAAGTGTTTAAATCGACGGTTAATTAACGAATACACGGACATTCATCATTTCCAGCCCCTTAACCAACCTTCGCACAAATTTGTGCTTATTTATAAACCCACGCGTAAATAAACTCCGTAAAATCACTTCTATTGACAACAAAGTACGCAAACCAGAAAACGTCGTTAACTTAAATAAGTACGTTTGATTACGTCGTAGCTAGCTACCCCATTAAAACTTAACGAGGGGCAACCCCGGGGAAAATAACTAACCCAATTTCCCTTTGCCGGGAAATCATTAAAAGTCTTAAAAGGGTCTTTTCATATATTTTTTACCCTGAAGCGTACGTGCAAATAAACACATTTTTACATACTCGAACAAACAATTCTCCTAACGAGGCGGGAACCGGCGACGTAACGATGTGGCGCGGGCGTCGGTGGGGGGGAGTGGTCACCATCGCCGGAAAATAATAATATCACTCTGATTCCTTCATTTCTAATATTCAAATTGAATCACTGATAGATACCACCTGTCTTCTACATCTTGTAATCGAGCTTTCTCTTAATCAGGCTTCTTATCTAACTGCCCGCGCTGAATTTCACTCGCGTGGTCATTACATTTTTCGGAATAAAAAGTAATTATTATATACCCAATCTACATACAAAGCTACATACCAAATTTAATTCCAATCCATTAAGCCGTTTTAGCGTGATTGAGTAACAAACATAATAATATAAACTTTGATATTTATAATATTAATTTAATATGATTTCGATAATTTATTCAGCGTCCTAAAAATTTAATGGAAAAATAAAAAAAGATCTTAGATTTTTTCAGTCGGATTTAGTGAAATTACAGACAAAAAAACGGTTCAACCGATATAACCATCCCACATCAAAATAGAGATACACTTTTTTAGTAATGAACTTTAGGTTGATGATCAGCTCTAGACAGATCATCATCTTCAAGGCAGAACAAAGTGACTAAAAAAACACAACCCTCCTCTACAGTCACATAAAAAGAGATGATGTCTTTGCTTCTCTATCCCCATTAGAGGAATATATTGAATAGGAAGCTATCGAGTGGAACACTCTAGAATAAATGGGCGAGTGAGGGCAGTCCCGCTAATTGGAGGGATACGTCCGGGAGCGTGTCTCGTTACACGCAGTCTCACTAGGCGCCTACCTGAAGCACATTTCATGGAGCTACAGATAGCTTTTCGATACACATTGCCTAGTCGCTTTGCCTAAAAATATTAAAGCTTACATTTGAGACTAACTGGCTACGTAATGGATGTCAAAATGTTTCTTTTAGCAGTTCGTAGGCATTCGCCAGCTGCACCTTGTAGCGTACAACACGTTTGTATTGATAGATTATTTTGCAAAATTGGTAATTAAGTTTATTTGTGTAACCGATAACCGAGTTTATATGCAGCCTGTTCCATAGAAAACGAGCGCAATCTATGTTACAGGCTGCATATAGACTCGAATACCGTCTCGAAGTCAGCGCTTCATCGCGTCTGTGGGTTCTTCGTATCCCACCCAACCAAAGAAACATGTCTGTTAGCTATAGAGAGAACTTTGTGTGTCTTTTCTAGATACGTTTTCTTTAACTGCTACTATAAACCTGTTAGGGGATATATATTATAGTAACATTATTATTTCCGTTATGTTATTATCATACGCGTTGTATTTCACCCCTTTCGTATTTCCCCCACCTTCCATTTTTGCTGACTACGTAAAAAATATCACTTAGGTTAATGATATGCAAGATAAGCATCCTTGAATAAAATAAAAACATTAAACCTGTATAAAAGAGTCATTCAAGCGGCATTAAAGCCGTTTTGAAATTCTATCTATTGCTATAAAAACAAGCGTCTAATTACCAAAACAGCGGGAGAACAACGTTGGTAAAATTTAACGAGAGGTTTATGTGTAGCGTATTAATAAAAGATTTGCCTATTAGTGTTTGCGTTGCTCGTATAATTAATCGTGTGTGGGTTATTCCCATTGTTCCCCGCAAGTTCGGCCCCCTCGGGGGAATAAAAAAGTATTGTAGTGTAATATTCCCGGTATCCCCGAATAAAATATCTGGGGGACAAATAAAAACAAAAATATTAATACCCTGAAATCCTCAAAGAACAACCACAAGTGTGTTGGACAAAAATAATAATAAGACTAAGAATTTTAATATTATATTTTATATTATATATATTACTATATATATTATATATTAATATTTTATGTTTTTATAATGCGGGGTATAGCTTGTTTCTGGTGTCTATGGTACCAAATTAACGCTTTCTATGTATCTATCATCTATCTTATTTATTATTCATTATGGTACTTTTGTTTCCTAATGTTTCTTATGTGGGAGACAAATGTGTATAATAACACAATTTTTCTAATCCCGTTGTCCCCGGCGGGGGCCAAGCTATTGTGGGACAAGGGGAATAACCGATCGTGTGTTAGCTCCCGCCCGTACAGTCGGCAGCGTCTGGGGCAAAATACGATGAATTCCGAATAATTGCTGAGAATATTACGGCACTGAACTTAATTGTTTTCGACTTAATTAATTAAGCTTTTGTTTGAAACTAACAGCAAAGTGTAGAGTTGGCAATTCTAAATTGGGTCTTGTAATTACCTTACCCTCCCTTTAGCTGGAACTGTCTACTTTCAATTATGGCCGAAGCTTTGTTAATGAAATCAATTATAATTGGGACACAATGTGAAGCCAATTCGCGTTGCTACAATAGATTTCAGTGCGTTAATTAATTTGTACTTGTTGGACTATTAGCGTGAGTGAGGTTACGTTACTGAGCTAAGACAAGAAATAGTTTTTTTTATTATTACTATTGACTATTTAATCAAAAAATATATGAAGACAGACATCGCCTAAAATTTATTTGATATCCAAACAATGATTATTGTTGAAAACATCTTATAGCACGTATACTTAATTAAGATGGCGTTGATGTCTTCCCTAAGGGGCAAGGGCTCATTGCACGCGTCGAACAAAAGACATCAACGAGATGCGCTTACGCACATTTTAATATTTTTCTGATATTTTAAGAAATGTACAAGAACATACTTTTTTTGTAGAAAGATGGAGTAGAATTTCATTTTCCTAATAAAGCCCGACCAGAAAAATAAAAAACCTCGCCATATTGCGGAATTTCAAAAGAACTAATTTTATAAGGGAAATTGTTGCCATAGTCGTACAAATATACACGTGGCGCCCCCAGAGCAGGTTTTTTATTTATTTGGTAAGGCTTTATATTAAATTTCATTATTTATTTATAATGATAATTAATTTACCCTAATTTGGGGTAGGCTCGAGCCCCTCGCTGGGGATATATATACGTATAATATGTATATGGGCTGTTTACGAACGGCTGCGAGTTATTTTTATTTACTTACTACAAAAAAACGGCGGAAAATCAACTAATAAAAATCTATAGTTGAGAAAAAAATTGTTAAATATACACTACATGGTATTTTAATACTAATAAGAATGTGACTAATATTTGTATTAATACTAATCAGAATTAATTAATATCTTGTTATCAGTCACGCGATTAACGTCTGCCGACGTAGCTCAGTAGCCAGACGGTCGATTTAATATAAATCCTATATATTTTGATATAAAACTATCGATAACGAGATTTAATTACAAGAGTATTGCATAGATTTTGTCGGTGGCGGTATGCTTGATTAAAATCTTTTGCATTTTAATTTACTTTAGCGATTACTAAATTAAATGTACTTCAATAAAGTAATCAAATCATAAATTAATACCTAACTGATAAGCGGATATAACTCACTTAAGCAATCATTGCTTTTAATTACATACCTACAAAGAAACTGTGCAACATTTAATGAAAATATCATGTTTATTCAAGTATCTCTGCGTTATCTTACGTATTTTGAAACTAAATGGAACAGGTTATCTAACTATTATAACATTAAGCTTTAATTATAATTGATGTCTTCAGAGCTCAGTTAATATTGTATCAAATGTTACAAATTTAAAATAAGTTTGCAGTCGCCATATGATGTCCAATATAACTGGTTTTATGAATATGTTAAAATATGAGCCTTATCCCTCAGCGTGTAAAAGCCTCGCTTATTTGGCGTCGTGTTTCACGTTTGAAAAGGTGCAATATTAATAAATATTCGATGTACCCTATATAAATAAATGGCAATGGCAGAAACATTTTTACACGTTTGCAAACATTTTAGATAAAAAATGTTCGCATAGTTTAATTTGTTGCATATACTTAGATTAATCTTTAACAGTAGTTTATAAACATTTCTAAACAGAACATTTCATACTTTACATTATTTCACTTAATAAAAAAAACAGAACGATTCTATAATGTTTGCCGCAGTTGTTGACTAAATTGATGACGGAAGCGTCATCAACTTAGAAGCTTGAATGAATTATTTTTTAAAATACTTAGACCTTTCAAGCACAAACGCGATGCCAGACGCGCCGCTCATCGCTCCGCGTTTCTTTGAGAGCAGCCTAAAGCCTGTCTGTAATTAAGACACAATAATGAAACAAGCGGAGTGCGGCATCAGTATGCGGGCGTGGCGGCGCATGCGGCGGCTAACTAACCCCGCATTATCCACACACACGACACAGCCGCTCGGCCCTTGACTACTTTTTCTTTTTTCCACTCAAGGGGTGAAAACTGCATAATACGAAATTCATGAAGACTTATTAAGCATGAAAGACACTTGCAATCAACGGAATATATTATAATAGACACAAGAAGTAAGAAAAAAAAAACACAAATTATAGACAAGTGTACGCAAACGGTGGCCTTGTGGTGGAGGTAGCTAAGGTAGTAATTTCTACCAGGCCCTTCAAGTTTCATTTGTCAAATTATCATCGGACACGGAACATCTAAAAAATAAATGTAATCGTTTGTTGGGTAAATGCCTCGAATATCTTGAAAATAGGTTACCACAGGAAAATAAATAATAAAGACAGTATAAACTAGTATTCAATTAAATTTTAAAAGAGAAAGGAGGAAAAGTGTCTATAGGTTGTTGAATAATTATACAGTTGTTAAAATACTATCGAACATGACAACAATCATAATTTAAGGATAATAATTGTTTTGCACGCAAAATGAATAACGTAAAATGGCTGTAATAGTTCTCCGTAATTGGCAGGAACATTGTGAATGTTGTTCACATATGCTGTGTTTATATGTAATGTAACCATCTCAAATTAATTAATTAATACATACAGCTACTAATAAACACGGAACCAGACTTTTAAATTAACGTTTTTAACATTCACAACATACTTGTAATACGTTTGTAAATAGTTCTATTACAAAAGAAAATTAAATACCTTAATTTTGTTTACCAAATAATATAATCCAGCCACGGGTATTCTACTTACTTAATTAAAACTTGATTTAAGATCTTTAGATATAAAAGTCATCTGAGTAATTCTATTGTGCCCGCAAAATAATATCAGTTTCAAAAATCTTTAATTACGAGAGTGCTTTAATTTGATGCCTCAAATGTTTAAATTACGTGTAATTCGTTACGAAGATAATAATTATGTACCTACATAAATTACACTTATAATTTTTTTTTTTAATAAATCAGTAAGGCCGCCTGCCTGTGCACATATTACTTTGTCATGATCACTATTATCTTTTCTTATGTATCTAAGGTACAATCAATTGATTTTTAACCATTTATTTACAAAAATATATTTAAAATATTTACAATTTTCTAACTAAAATTTCTAACTATATATCCCTCTCAACTTTCCTTAATGTTCCTGTTTCTTTGCTGTCAATATTGTACCACAATTGTACTGAAGGTGTCCAAATACTTTTTATCTAATTAGCAATCTAAATAATAATAAACTATGGATAATTTAAAAGCAACAAATCACGTCGTGATTTGATTATTTGTATTTCCCGGTTACATAATAAACTGAAAACCGATTAAGTTTAACTAAACATCAAAACAAAAACCTCCTTCCAAAGCTCCTTTCACTATTTCTGTTATTGAGTACCCTATAGAATATTTCCTTGTAATAACAATCACTAATTTGTTATTGTTAAAAGATAAACCTTTATTACAAACAAGTTTATTTTACATGTGAATGAGTTATGCTAATCATTTGTTTTTTTTAAACAAGAGGAAATTTTCTTACTGGATATATTGTTTTCAAAACAATTTGCAGCATACTTTTATAGTCGAGTTACATCATTCATATGTTTTCATATTTATCCATTTTCAACCTTCGTTTGTTTTCTGAAACTTTATTCAGATCTAAGTATTTATATAATAGTAGTATCACTTAGTCAACAAACATTCTTAACCGCTACCGGTGTGATAATATGTATTACGATATACCTACTTGAAAAACTTAACAGAATACCATAAGTAACTTTTTACATTGTTTAAGGTAACAACCTCATGTGATTTTGTTTGTTATCATGAATTCAAATTAATAGATAAGAAGTATCATTATTTTCTCATTCCAAACTTTAATTAAATATGTTATCAAGCAAACATATTAAAAACAAACATACCTATATGAAGGTTCCCGCGCAAAGTAGTAAACACTGAAAACGCCAGTCACTTTCAGTCAATAAGTCCTTTTAATCCACAAATATTGACCGATTCACAAAAAAGTTAATGTAGCACAAATAAATCTTAACTCCCCACTTGAAAATTGTCACTTAGCAATTGCTTCCGGCCGGCGAGGATCTTCGCGTAAAGTCAAAAGTAGAGTCACGTAGAGTGTCACGTCCGAAAAACAATCCGTCCAGCGGCGCCAAATTAAAATGTTTTATGGGTAGTTTTAATTAACGGCAGATTTGACGAGCGAGCGCAACTCGAATCTCGATTAAAGTTTGGAGTAAGAGAGAGGCGCGTCGACACGAGTGTTTTCTGCGGAACGTCGCGACGGAGTGAGCCGGCCGCACGAACGGACGGAACGCGACGCAACCGCACCGGCGGCGACGCAACGGAACCGCGCCGCCGCCGCCGCCGCCGCCGCCGCTGCTGCTCGCTCGCCCCTTGCCACGGGGTGGACAATAGTGATGCCAACTTAGCTAGTTCTAGCTATTTTTTTGTCTTCAGATTTTTTTGACTACTTTTTCTGACATCTTTTTACATAATGCAAATAAGTAGGTACCTACTGTTGAGAGTTTAGAGTATAGCATAACGTAACTTATTCATTTAAAAAAGTAAGTACAAAGAGTTACACGTTCCTTTTGTAAACATACGATATACTATAGATACAGAGATTTCGTGGTATGAATTAGGGAAAATACAAAATCGAATAAAACTAATATTACAAAGAGGAAAGATTTGTATTTGTGTGTGTGTGTGTATGTTTGTAATAAATAAACTCGAAAATTACTGAACCGATTTTTAAAATTCTTTCACAATTAGAAAGCTACATTCACCTTGAGTAACATAGGCTACCTTTTACCGCGGGAAAATGCCTCATTCCCACGGGAAAAACTGTTATCGCGGGCGGAGCCGCGGCGGAAAGCCAGTGAGTTATATAGGTCTAAACTTTGCTTTCTGCATAACATCATACAGTCTATGATTCATAGAATACCTACTACGTAAGATTAGCTTCTTTAGCAACTTATAGAACTTTCGAAAATCTAGCTTTTTTTTGCAAGAAATTAGCCACTAGCTACAGCTACCAGTAGGCAACACTAGGGGTGGAATGGAACAACACTAATATAATGACGGGGTCGGAACACTTTAATACTCTAATTGAAAAAGTATACTCTGACAACAGCTTTTAAGTGTTATTAAGTGTTTGAAGTAAATCCTGAAGTTTGGCTCATTTCGTAGAAGAATTCTTATTTACGTATTTAAATATACTTTTGAGACTGGTTTGGCAGTAATGCGAAGTTGAACTCAAGGCAATAAATTTTTTGCCTAATTTCTCTACTTTAAAAATTCTCAAGCACTCTCCTAGGTATTGCATTTAGTAAAGTATAATGTAAGTATATCATTAGGGATTAAAGTTACTTGCTTGTTTATGTTCAATGTTATTATGTCAATACTTTGTCTAGAAAAAAGATATTTTGTCCCTTAAAATATTTTAATGTACACAATTAACTTATATAGAGCTTATATGGCTTGAAATTTTCCTTTTTCGAGCTGTATAAAAAAATAATTTAGTTATTTCGCAAAGAGCTAGAATAAGTAAAAGATAATGAGACTCATATTTTTTCCTGTTGGCTGTTTTTATTTAACGGATGCTTTGCTCATAAATATCAAATTATTTAAATAATAATATATATAAAAAAATAACAACATTGTATGCTTTTCATTTTAGCTGCTCTTTGTAAATTAATAATTAATTTTATGTATTCTATGTAATGCGCGTTTGTTAGTAAATTCTTAGATAAACGAACGCAACGTACTTATACTCATAGTAGCGTTATTAAAGAACTTTAATATTTTTATTTGCAAACACCTCACGTGCCATGCATACAACACATGTAAAAATATCGCAAATACCATTCGGCAGTGGGTTCCGGCCTAAATTCAATCCCACCCCTTTCCCCCGCTCTTCTAGGAAACCAATCTTCTTTACATTCCCTCGCCGACAAATTTATACTCCTCCATGCGTCCGCCCTAATAGGAGACGGCCGAAACTGGCGAAGGTGGTCCACTGCGTAAATTATTAAGCACAAGCAGGTACAGGTGGCCACGTTACCTCGACTGGCGACCCGCAAAGAAACGGCGCTTGTCCAGCAGCGGCAGCGCTGAGAATTTAATTTCCAGGACCACCCGCCCCCGCCACCATTGTCCGCCAGTATTTCATTACGGCCCCAGCTTTTCTATTAATAAATCACTCTTCGCCTGCGCCGTTTAATTACGTCCCGGATCCGCCGACGTCTGATTACACTTTCATCGAACATCTAATTAGGAGTGCAGCCAGCCCGTTGTGGGGATGTGTGTATTCTTTGGTGGCGATTCTGGCAAGTCACACTCTAAACTTAAATTGAACACCGCACCCACCCGGACTGTCGTTCTTTGGGAATCAAAAAGGACAAGATATGAACGAATCTAATTTGGAATGAATAATATTTAAAATAAGAGCGTCAAAGGCGTCATTTATTAAAGTCGGAAGTTTTCGTATGCACCTTTAACTAACTAGCTGTCCGAGGCGGCTCCGCCCGCTTTATAATAAGTCTTTCCCGTGAGAATGACATTTTTTTCCGCGGTAAAAGATAGCCTATGTTCTATCCCAAGGTTTTTATGGAAAATAAAATATAGTTTATGTTACCCAGGGATAGTTAGTGTAGTTTCCCAACAGTGAAAAAATTTTTGAAATCGGTACAGTAATTTCGGAGCTTATTGGATGCAAACAAACGATCAAAAATTTCCTCTTTATAACAGAAGTACCTAGTACCTATAGATGATCGGCATGTGTTACATTACATAAGGCAGCACTTATAACATCTTTGTTGCTATATCGATGTTTGACATCTCTTTTAAATTTTGTAGAGCGTGTAAAGGATTACTCTCTTCTTCTTCTTTTTCTTCGCCAAATATCTTCACTCGGGGACAGCCCTCCTCGTTCGTAGGACCTAGGATTTCCTGTCCTAGGTTTTATGTGTTTCCAACAGCGTAAAAAGGACAAATGGTTTTTAATTTTAGGTTGTGTGTGAGTGAAGTTGACCAACCCAAACTGGCCACCGAGGTCAAATGAGGAGAATTTACCATGATTTCAGGGCTGGCTTGAGCCCCTCAGTGGGGACATATATGAGCTGTTAACGACGACGAGCTAGAATCGGGCCTTTTGTTCAGTGGGCGATACACCGGGCGCAGCGATCCCGGTAGCCGTCCAGCCGCTGCATTGCATCCCGCCAGTGTGCACGCCTCCTAACCCCACGTTCCGCTTCCAAATGAACCAACTTTGATTAAAGTCCAGCGTTTGCAGCGCTTAATTGAACCATTAAAATATTAACTACGTAGTACATATAATCCGATTGCATATTAATTTAAATGTGAATTAGTTTTCAGTAATCCCATTGCAATTAGAACGTGTCCAGACTGTCCGGTGTAATTAATTTTTATTCTCTTGGAATATCAAATAAGGTGCAGCAGATAAACAACACTATATCTTGTTAAATAGAGTCGTTTTTACGGGTTTATCGCAGTGACGTTAATTACATAAACAAAGAGCGCAGATGCTGGGGACTTTCCGGACATTTTTCTCGTTGGCTCGCATTAAAGAGAGAATTATATCCAATAACCAAATGACACGCCAAATTATATTTTGATTGTATAAATGTAATATTTTTTATTTAATGTGAAAAACAACAAATGCAAACAGAGATAGACATTAAAATGAGAGCCAACTACGAATACGGTGGTACATAATAGAAAGCCTTTGCGACCCCTATATAGAGAACTGTGTCCGATCCAATGTGATTGACATTCAAAGCCCGCGCAATAAGAGGTATTTCCCGCAAGCCCGCAATGGAACATTAAATAGCCAATCAAAGAAGGCCCGTAATTACTTACAAATGTAAAATAAATGTTAAATACTCACGTATGAGCAAAAAGGTACGCATGCATTATTAGTGAGGCTTTTATTATCCCTTCCGAGTGAAATGCGAATATAATTAGTGGGTTTGGTGAGTTATTGCGAAAAGCACGTGGCGGGAAAGCTGCGGTTCGACGTAGTAGCTCAAGACCTTTTTTAATTTCCTGGAGCGGTGCGGGGCGGGAGGAACATTGTTGCCAACTGGTAGCTGTAGCTATTGCAAAAGTGGCTAGATTGCCAAAATTTCCAAAAAAGTTGCTAAACGTTCTAAATGTTACGTAGTGGATAGGTAATCTTTGATGCAGTAGGTAGGTTATCTTTGATGCAGAAAGCAAGGCTTATCATTTGGGTTTACAATCATTAATTTAAACTTAATATTTTTTATCAAATTTATTATTTCTTGAGTTTGCCATTTATTTATGTGAAAAAATGTCCCAAAGATTTGTTTTATGTTATTCACACAAACATTTTACAAATACAGGTATTTAAAAAAGTAGACACAACAGGCACAGCTTAATTCAGCTTATATCTCACAAAATGTCTTCCAGCTGGCCTAGAGGTGATGTACTTATTTACATCATGTGAAAAGAAGCCCGGAAAAGTACCTAAAAAAATTTTGCTATAAGTTTTATGAAATTGTAGCTGCTGATATGAGAAAATAGCTAGATCTAGGTATAAAGTAGGTAAGTTGGCATCACTGAGAGGAGCGGGCCGAGCGGGCCGCGCGGCGTCCGGCCAGCCCGCCCGTTTAACTTATTGCCACGGTTAACGAGAATACGCCGTTGTGTGCCGGCGAAATTGAAGGATTTACTCCGCGTCCCTCCTTTATTAAACGTATTGCACACTCCTACACCGCTTATACTTATGTGTGCGCGCCTACACACAGTATGCCGAAATTACATTTCACATGAGTCGTAATAACAAGGGCGGACGTAAATCACGAGCATTATTAGTTTCTCTCGGTGCTCCTGCCATTTGTCATTTTATATTGACAGGGAAAGTGGCGTGAGTGACAAAAAGTCGAATCAAAGTGTCGTTGCTGTCGTTTGTGTTTTCCAAGAAACATTACACTTTAGTGATGGTAAGTTGAGCAAAAGCGCTTTCTGCGAAATCACGCAAAATCCTTCAAATAATTAAGAAGGAAAGCAATCGCGCAAGTGCAGGGCTCACAGCGCGCGCGCCGCCGTTGCCGCCCACAAAGCGCAGCGGCAGCAAGACGCAATATAACCGGACTTCCTGTAAGCTAAGCGTATCGCCTCAAAGTTTCGCAATATACGCGCACCGAGCCCGTCCTTTATTAAAAACTATTCTCACATTTTTAATTAAAACTTGTGTTCCCCCACTAAAACTTTATTTAAGCAATAAAGGCGGCGCAATTAGCGGCGCTGTCCCCGCCGGCGACTTCACCTACTTTTCCTCTGCTTTAATGAGTGTTTTTTAATAAAGCCTGAGACTGCTGCAAGTTTATTAATTTAGTTTAACTCGTGTCACGGCACCGGCCGGCCCCCCGCGCTCCCCGCGCTCCCCGCGCCTTCCTCGCTCCCCCGCTGGCCCCTGTGCTCACGCTATACCCCTACTTTTTAATTTCACGCTGAACTCTAATCGTTATTGAAAAAACACGAGAAAACTGTACGACGCCTGGTGCAAGCTTTGTTCGGAAAGCATGGAATTATCTACACTACATAGCTGCTAGATAATTGGCATTTATTAAATAAATGGCCAGTAGATTTGTATCATCGATTTAGAATATAGACATGTTTCAGATATGTACCATTACGATTCCAAAGTAACAATCGTTGTCGAGCGAACTAAAAGCTTGAATGGCGTGGAGGCTCGCGCGGTGCAGCCCCCTCCCCCCTCGAAGTGTTCCGGCCATAATTACATTCCCGTGTCTAACAAATGGAGAATCGGTGTTGATTTGTGTTTAGCCGAGTCCGTGATCCAGTGGGCCACGCCGCACGTCGGCGGCGGTCGGCGGCGGTCGGCGGCGGCCGGCCTCGCCCTTTCAGCAAGGCCTTTCCACCAACTGGTAATCTACCCACCAATAATCACCACTAATTAACGACCTATTTCGGAGACACTTATTAAGACTTAATTATACTTTATAACTGAGTTTATTGCCAAGTAATTTCATTACTGATATTTAAGTAAATTATAATAGGCGCAGACATTTCATTTCAAAGGTCGCCACTTTTTTCTCACTCTCGTTCACGGGGCGAGTAAATTACACTTCACATTTCGCACTATAAATGTGTTTTCGATATCGTTTTTGCTCTTTTAAAATCCCATTTTTCCATAAACGAATAAAAAGTAAAATGGCAATGGAGTGGTTCGCTGCATTACGTGCGGGTAGGTAATTGCGCGCATATCGGCTAAGTGAAAAACGAACCTCGGCCGGCGGCCTAAAAGCTTCGCGGCAGATTGGATCAGCACACGGATTTTCCATTACGCGACTATTCTTTACTCGGAGCGGTCGGAGGAGCTACCGCAGGTCACTCACGTTATAAATCAGCCAGCTATTCTCCAACTCACCGAATGCAATTTTACAAAGCTAAATTCGCTATCAATGTCTTTCTGGAATTGCACTCGTAACCTGACAATTCTTGATTCGCTGAAAATCATTGTTCATTATTATTTACAGTTGCGCAGGCACTTCAATTGTTTTCATGAGCTATATACTATACCAATATTTATAGTTTATACAACTTATGCTATATTATACAATTGTAGATAACTAAGTTTCAATACTAAGCTTAATTTTTGCTACGACGTAGCAGCCGTAGCAATCATGAGAAATATTCATAGACATATAAATAATCCCATATTCCATTCATTCAAAAAATATAAACTTGGATATCATAACTTTGAAGTTAAATTCCAAATTATTTAATTTGTTAAATAATTGTTACATGGATAAATAAATTACTACGCCACTAACAAAGGTAAGCAAAATTAATTTTTTTTTATAGCAGTTTGTTTCAGTGTAAAGAACAAAGGTGTATATATAAACTAATGTACCGTTACATACATTATAAAGTATGCTAATGTACAAAATGAAGTAAGAAATAAAAAAAACCGGCCAAGTGCGAGTCCGACTCGCGCACCGAGGGTTCCGTACAAACCTGCAAGGTTTACAAAGTTCGTTCATTACGACAATCGAGTCATAACTATGGTAATCTTATTGCAAAATGAAATTCATAACATTACAATGGGGAAAGATGGAGGAGCATAAATTTAAGACAAAGATCTCTTTATCGTTTAAGTGACTAAGTACTAAGTAAGTATTTCAACTTGATAGCTCTACGCGTTCATGAGGAAAAAAGTAATAAGTTTATATTTATTAAAAAAATATATATTTTGTAATGTAACTAAAAATTTAAGGTTTTCGGAATTTTTCCTTTATGTGTGCTATAAAACGTTGCTTCATGCCAAATTTCAAGATTCTAGGTCGACTGGAAGTACCCTTTAGGTTTTGATTCCCTTGCGAGTACTTGCGAGTTTCAAAATATGCAGCTTAAATTGCTGTTTCTTTTGATTGCGTTGACATAGAAGTTTGATTTTGTTACAGCTTAAAGGTATTATAGACTTGAGTATTTGGTATGAATTTCAATTTAATACCTCTACGCGTTTATGAGGAAATGGGTAGTAAGGTTAAAATTATTAAAAAAAAATATATTATGTGATGTAACTAAAAATTTATGGTTTTCGTAATTTTTCCTTTATCTATGCTATAAGACGTTGCTTCGTACCAAATTTCAAGATTCTGAGTTCACGGGAAGCACCCTGTAGGTTTTGATTCCCTTGCAAGTGTCGAAAATTTGCGGCATAAACGGCTGTATCTTTTGATTGCGTTGGCTTAGAAGTTTGATTTTTTCACAGCTTCAAGGGACAGTAGACCTGAGTAATTGATATAAATTTCAGCTTCATACCTCCACGCGTTCCTGAGAAAAAGGGTCTTGACAGACGGACGGACAGACGGACAACAAAGTGATCCTATAAGGGTTCCGTTTTTTCCTTTTGAGGTACGGAACCCTAAAAAAATCTAAAGTAAATCAGCGGTATATTATTTGTTTGGTAGTATAGTATTGGTATTGTACAAAAAATAATATTCATTTCGAACAAAAGTTACCATTTTATTTTACAAAAATACGAGTAGGTACTAGGTTCGGTTTAGTAGGTACTTTCGGTTATGTAAGATTTAGTACTTTTAGATTTTTATTCAGAAGTTAAGTAGCTATCTCAGCAAGGCAGATTTATTAGCACCCGTATTGTAGGTACTAAATAAATGAAAAGCCATGCCTAGTTGGGCGAGATTCACAATTCACATACAAGTCGTTAGTCAACAGCTCAGACTATCGCACCGTCGTCGTCGTCGTCGTTAGCGCGGCAGTATATCCCGCGAATATTGGCCGCGCTAACAATGTGCGTCTTTATAAGTTTTTAACGAGCTCGGCCGGTATAAATTATGTGCGGGCAGTGGGTCTCGTTATCTCGCTAACGGCGCACCAGCGGAAGCTTAATGTAGCGAGAGCTTTATTGTAGCCACTTACGGCCGAGCTGCAACAGAACTAGACGTGTACGACTGCGATTGGAATTTAGCTTTATGGAGTTACACTTTACTACCTGTTAAAAATTACTATAATGTGGAATCGAACCTCTTGCTGGAGACAGAAAATAAAGATAAAGATAAATTAACAGTTATAATAAATAATTATTTATTTAAACTACTATCCGTGTGGTGCCTTCCGTGGGGGTTGTAGAAGGAGACCGAAGGACTTCTATCAGTGGACGATACTGTTGATTGCGAACCTGCACGCTGTTATTCGGTAGAAGTAAAATTGAATTTCGTAATAATGAAAAGCGAGGAAGTTAGCGGCATTTTTTTTTTTTAATTATCACCTTTTTTATTTGGGTGTAGCCAATAATGCTAATATTGACAATGTAGAGGCTCCTAAACAAATTTATGAATAGCAAAATAGTGATTCTGGCTGAAAAATAAGATAGGTACAACATTCTCAATCATGCGAAGTCAACCCTATAAGGCGAATTTGTGCAATATTTTGTAGTCTGTAGTAATTTTACGCTTGGTGTATGCAGTGGACTGAAGGGCAGTAATGGCGGGCGAGGCACGGAGATAACGAGGTGTCCTCTGAGCGGCGAGCTCTCTAATAGGGCACATTAAGGTGTAAGGATCTTATAAAGTGTTATTGGTTGTTATACTGCTCTATAAAAATACTGTTACTGATAAAATCGCGAGATAAAAGTTGTGGTGATGAGGCCTTTGTCCAGCAGTGGACTTCTTTCGGCTGATAATAGAAAACATACAGAGCTGAATTTTTATTTTTTTTAGAATGAACCTGGTTCTATTAAACACTTCCTACAATGCACTAGTGACAAACTGTTTCTGTTTTTAATTTTTCCCATAAAATCATATTTTTCAGTTACTAAGTTGTGTTTCAGTGAAAACAGCACAAGTTGGCTTACATATTTACAATTTACATTTTTATTTTATATATTAAGTATTAATCATAATTAACCAATCATCATCATTACATAGTATAAAACAAAGTCGCTTTCTTTGTCCCTATGTCCCTATGTCCCTATGTATGCTTAAATCTTTAAAACTACGCAACGGATTTTGATGCGGTTTTTTTTAATAGATAGAGTAATTCAAGAGGAAGGTTTTTATGTATAATACATGCATAATTTACTTAAAGATAACCCACAATAATCATTTTCCCGTGCGGAGCCGGGGCGGGTCGCTAGTACTATTATAAAACTCATACTCGATTTGTCGTAGAATCTACGGGAAGTAGCTACGAGTACGTCTCGTAGTAGCGAATGAATTTTTTTTTATATGCATGGTCAAACCAATGGTCAATCATACTGTACAGTTTAGTTTAAATAGTGACGAAAGAACTGTGCATGCGCCGACACAGTTGAGCTGTAATACGGAAACCATTAAGGGCGGTTGAAAGTTAATAAGTAATAGGAACAGTAATTGCCTGCCAGAGTTGCATTCAGACCCAATTAAATTAAAATTGTGTTAAAATACGTTCACTTTTCTTCAGTTGCCGTCAAATAAAATATCTTTTTGTGGCAGAAAGATAATAAGTCGTTTTACAAACATGTAGGCTAAAAATACAATGCAATTTTAGCATTTTATGGCAATATTGCCAAAGAAATTTTGTCAACCATCAATTCTCGTGCAATAGCAAGCTTGCAAGCTTTTATTAAGTAGGTCGAAGTGGTTGAATATAATCGTTGATAGCAGAAAAATAAGAATCATAGTGGTCTACCAGACTTGCTATTTATTATTAATATAATATGTATATATGTATAAGGTTACTCCGGAATAATTGCGTATATTTTGTGTACACAGATTCCAAGATGAGTCTTTTTTTTTTTTTTTTAAATTGGACACTATTTTTCTTAACACTTTCAGAAGGTGAATTAAATAAACGCTCATTAATATTGCAATTAATTATTTCCATAAATGTTTATAATATTATACCAAGTAAATTACAAGAAATGGCATAATTTAATAAAGTATGCAACACGACAAAATAAATTATTTTTCAATATCTGACATACCTCATTCATCACACACCACAAACACACCTAAAACACCACCACAGCCACACCACACCTAAAACAAACCTAAAATATTACTTATGATTCTGAGGTACCGAGAGAGTTAAAAAAATATTATTAGATTTTAATTTGTAAGAACTCGTAGCTTCCACTAAAAGGTAGAGGTTTCATATTAAACCGGCGCCCCTGCCGCCAGTGCTTTGTGCATCGAGGTACAGGCAGCTTAATTAAATGCATTAATAATAATTTTACATGATTAGTCTGCGCTGTTGCGGGCCTGGCGCGGGCCGGCGGCAGGCGTCACGGCTAAATGAACGCACCACCCTGCAATTAGTGCCTCACAATTAATAAAAGAAATCCCTTAATTCACCCCTTAATTACAAAAATTCTTCACCGTATCAACTACTCCAACGAAACCACATAACATTTTTAATTCCCAAATATGTAGATCTTAACGAGATCGTTAAAATTAACAGTGTATAAAACGCGGTATGAAACGTTTATACCACTGATTTACATTTAAAAATGAATAAATTTAGTAACGAGTTTAACTAGACACCTTCTCGGGGCTTTTTGTCGCAGACCGAGTCTTGATTAAAAATACCAATTAAGATTACGAGCTTTTTATTCCACTTCTAATCAAGCAGTTAATTAGGATTTAGCGTAAGCGGTCCGACCCTCCCCCTTCCCGCGGCCCGCGCGCCCCGCCACCGCCCGGCTAGTTACCCGCCTGTTTTGATAAGGCGGACATTCTGATAAAACTAAACAGACAATTATACCAAGTCACGTTACATAATTAATCAATGTTTACGATAGCCGTCCATTGAATGGTTCGCTTGAATCACCTCCTGCAAAGCCTTTGAGATTGTTAATTAAAGTTATCTTCTCAATTTCCTGCATAAAGCTGCAGCTTTAACGGGGAAACTGATTGAGCTGTTATTAATGAAAAGTTGCTTATATAGTGTTTAGAATAATTGTATACGCAATAAGCATATTGTAAGTAAAACATAAAATGAAAAATATACTAAATACAAATATTTCTCAACATTCTAAGTCTGAGTTTTGTTGTTTTAAATATACACGAAAGCCAAGACATATCTCTTCCATTTTAGGAGCGGCGAAGTAACAAATCAATATTTGGCGTGAGTGCTTTTTCGTGCAACGGAGAAGCTTTTATCTGGACAACGGCCGGATGGCAGCACAAACAGTCAAAGGACGGACACATTCACTTTAACATAACGCGATTCCACCATCCTTCCTCCACATATTTCTATTTTCTAGCTTTGTAAATTATGTAATTCCGTATCAGTTTTCTAAACGCGTGGGAAGAGTCTTGCTCGGTGACATAATAACATTACAATATCGACAGGTTTTATCAACATAGCGACGGAAATGGCATCCTAACACGGCAAATATATCTGTTATATTGTACAAAAACACACCGGTACCCACGTTTACCTGAACACGAACCCATCACCGGAAAAAGCTTTAATTAACTTCGCCAATGAAATAGTGAGGTTTAACCAGTACGGACTAAGTGGAACTTTACCGCAAGCGTTAATTATTATCTGCGAGGAGTGCTCTTTGTTTAGTTGCCAACTCTAAATTAGTTTTCGAAATGGATCATTCGCACCCTGCCCGCCCCGCCGCGCCCCCCGCCGGTAATTGGAACGTTTCGAGATGACACCACTCGGCTGCCTCTAATCAGTTTACAAGAAACACACTACATGCTATTGTGATCCGCGAACGTAGAGCTCCAACCTTTGTAGTTGGATAAGGAGTGCCGAGTCCCTATCCTGCATGATGACACTTGTCACTTTGTGATGTAGATTGACTTAACTTAGGTGTATTTATTTGTTATTATAAAAATGGATGTCGTGACAGGTTAGCAAATACTGAAAGAACATGTTCAATCTATGTTTTGGAGCCTTTTTGGAGCATCTTTCATAATGAATACTCCCCAAAAAAAGTCATACTATCTGACATTTTATGGAGAAGTCTTGGAGAAGTCAACTTTTATTTGGATATGTCGATCAGATCTTTTCACTTGTCCTTTAAGCATTTTCCAAACTGTAATTTACGAGTTTAGTGTTCTGTATTCAACGTAACATAACCTATAAATTGGTAGCATTAGTGGAGGTCGGTAGATGGTAGAGCGCGGAGCGAGTAGTCCGTTGTTTATAGCAGGGCATTAGCACCCACTTTTAGGTCAGTTGTCCGTGACGCAACTGTTGACAACAGAATTAAGCGCATCTTACAACATTTACGACAGATTAAAAGTATTTGACTGTAATAAATTTCACACGTCTTGTTGCTTTTGCGCATATTTCATCGTGAAGTTTTCGCTCCAGTATTTTTATAATGCTCT